>JAPDOI010001868.1:0-130415 GCA_029168955.1 Aplectana chamaeleonis | reverse complement strand
ATCTCTTGTTATTACGGCATGTATCTATGATGAAGTCTTCGAGTGTATTGATAATGTGTGTAGGTGGATGAAATTTATATAGTTGTTTAATTTCGAAAAGATGTCGAACGAACAAACGAAAATTGAAAAATTTCCCTTTGAAAAAATTTCGAGCGAACGAAAAATGAAAAACAAAATCGTTCGGCGAAATTTTGAGCGAGCACAAAACGAGAAAACTTTCGAAATTCGTTCGTTCGAAAGAATTTCGAACGAACGAATTTTGAAAAACTTTCGAAACTTCGGAGGTCGAACCAACGAATTTCGAAACTAATCAAAATTTCGGTTGTTTTCGAAATTTAGTATTTTTCTCGAAATTTGTCGGAAATTTCGATTTTTTTTCGAAATTTGTTCGAAAGAAATCCGAATGAACGAAAATTGGAAAGTTTTCTTTCGAAAAAAATTTGGAAGAACGAAATTAGAAAAAAATTCGAATGAACGAAATTTGAAAAAAATCGTTCGACGAAAGGAAAAGAAAAAAACGAGCGAAAAAAATTTCGAAAAATCTTTCGAAAATTTCGTTCGTGTACAACTATAGAGACTTACCGTTTCTCAACTTTCCCGGTGCTTTTCTTCAAAATTCAGGAAGAACACAACTTTGCCGTCGATTATGGCGCAACCAACAGTTCGCATGGATCCTACCTATACTTTGCGTTCCCTATTGAAGGTTGGCGCAAAGTCGGTGCCATATGCTGTCACACAGGTGCACCGAGTTTGCACCGACGTTCAGTGAGGAACGCAAAGTATCACTAGGGTTCCTATGAGAAAATCATTCGCGCTAGTACCGTGATGCTCCCGTTATCCGCGATAGTACCGTGTCTGTCTTCCCTTTAGTCCCGCGATCCGCGTTTGTTCCGCGATCGTTACCCAATTGACTCATCGGTTGGCATTCTCGTTCTCGTACCGTAATGGTACCGCGATCGTTACCAAGTTTACCGCGCTAGTACCGTGGTGCACTAATGATCCGCGATGGTACCGTGATCGTTTTCCCCCGGTCCCGCGCTCTCATGATGTGCAGATTTGTAAAGCAGCACGGAATACGGCAAGGGCAATACCATGTAGCTTTGTGTTGGCCTGATAGGCAACACGCGCTCGGGTGAAACATCGAGAGGGCATGGATGCGGTACGATCAGGGGTGGAGACTGGCAGGATCTCGCGACCGTCCCGCGATAGTTCCGGGCTTGATTCATCGCAGTTCCGACCGCAAAGCCGCCTTTTTCCGTTGCAGTAAACTGTGCCCAATATGTAAGAGGTTTTACTTCTGACTGATAGGTAGTATTCTCCAACGACCCACTAGGAGCAGCTTCCCCCCCCCCCCCCCCCCGAAAATTTTGGAGGGATTCCAGCGTATTTGATATGTGTCTATCAACATCCCGCGAGGTATCAGTCGACAGCTGGTTTTAGGTGACGCGTATCAAGTACTATAGTTGGGCCATTCGAATAGATTGGAATCGATATATTCGAATAATTGCCATTCGAATACGTATTCATTATCGGAACTTCTAAAATCGCACCTCAAAAATCGAAAATCAGACCTCAAAAAAAGAGGCCATTCGAATCTATCCACAAATCGGACCTGAAAAAACTGGGTCATTCGACTCTATTCGATAGCCTACTATTCGAATGAACAATCGAATAGTAATACTTTCAAATAGTTTCGAATGAATCTGCTCCGTCGTCGCTATTTAAGGTGGCCGAGTATTCCATTGGTAGGCATGACCACGTCGAAGGACTTTGAAATCACTTGCGCCTCGCCGCGTGCAAAATGTGGTAAAGTGTGTCCGAATGAGACTAGCCAACCATGCGGCTGGCGTGCGCGGCAGACGAATGTCGCATGTGCCGCTCTCGGACGAGTGTTCAAACGGCTGGCACATCTCACCACTCGACTGCAGAGCTGATTGATCGACAAAGTTGGCTTGCTGACAGCCGCTTCCGGCCCCGCTTCTAGTCAACGGCTGCTGGGGAAGGCTCGCTGTCGTTTTGTATGTTTATTACATGGATATCCATGTTTAGAACAATAACTCTTGTAGCAGAACACTCGCCCTTCTAGGAACAAAGTCCTGAGGGTACACTGGCAGCAGAATAAAACAGGCTTAAAAATAGAAACAAGCTGGAAAAATAGAGATAAAACGAGATAAACGTTGTGTGGTCATGATCTTTAAGCAACGTAAGATATGATTAACATGCACGTCTAAGGCCCTTTTCACAGTCAAGCCGGACGACTTCGTCCCGCACGTTATAAGAGTGCCGCAGTGCGAGGAACTGCGGTGAACAACCGTCAGTCTGACTTCAGTACAAAATGTAAGGCGAAACCAACACGATTTGACCCGCCATGACTTGCTCAGCAACGTCGTGTCAATGATTACAACGCACTGCGACGTCGGTCGGCCAGCACCGCAGTGCGGAGCCGCACTGGCGATGCAGTGCTATCCTCATAACGTGCCGGGACGGCGTCGTCCGCAGCAGACTGTGAAAAAGACGTCTAAGAGAATTCCTACGACTCAAGGTATTTTTCCAGCATGCGCTTGAAAGAGATAAGATTGTGAGGAACGTTATTCCTTCTACTGAATTTGTCATACTCCGTACCAGCTCGATGAACGAAAAAGAAACGCCTTAAGCTTTTTCTGGCTCTTAGGAAGAGCAAGTTTAAAGTGATCACCCCTGGTAATAGATGTGCTCCCTAACCTGAAGAGGCTATTGATCGGATGCCAGTGAGTTCAAGTGCGAAGAACCTTATAGATCATTATCATATCAAATTTACGTGTTCTTTCTAACAAGTGAACACAACCCGGAAGTTTGTATTCCTTGTTGTACTGCCGGGAATCAAGTCATAATGAAAGCCAAGGGCCCTTATCATGACTATTCGAATGAACAATCGAATAGTAATACTTTCAAATAGTTTCGAATGAATCTGCTCCGTCGTCGCTATTTGAGGTGGCCGAGTATTCCATTGGTAGGCATGACCACGTCGAAGGACTTTGAAATCACTTGGCGCCTCGCCGCGTGCAAAATGTGGTAAAGTGTGTCCGAATGAGACTGGCCGACCATGCGGCTGGCGTGCGCGGCAGACGAATGTCGCATGTGCCGCTCTCGGACGAGTGTTCAAACGGCTGGCACATCTCACCACTCGACTGCAGAGCTGATTGATCGACAAAGTTGGCTTGCTGACAGCCGCTTCCGGCCCCGCTTCTAGTCAACGGCTGCTGGGGAAGGCTCGCTGTCGTTTCGTCCAAGAGCAGCACACGCTACGGCCGCCCGCCACGTACGCCAGCCGCATGGTTGGCCAATCTCATTCGGACAGACTTTAGTACAACATGGTCTGGTGTGCGTCGTCACCGCAACGTCTGTGTTCGTAAGCGCTGCAACAAAACATTGTTTTGACTAGTTCTACCTCATTTAATGTGTTATTGTACCCAATGAATCTGTAACTAATAATTTTTTGACTAGGAAATCAGAGGAGCCCGCTCAAGTTTCAAGTTGTTTGAGAACCTCCAACATTGTTTTTTAATCATAAAATTCTTAACCCCTTAGATATTTCGAAATTGCGAAAAAATCCTCCCAGAGGCATACCGATTTCTGCAAGTTCCGAGATTAAAAAACCATATCATACAAAGTTGTAGCGTAAACGCAGCCTTTTTTAGACATATGGACCGGTTGAGAACTAACGTAAATCGGTTCATTGATCTTCGGATGTTGGGCTGGTCGCAATAAATGGGACAGGAAGTTGACCAATTCTGCAAATACTTCATCCGGCTTTTTTCTTACTGAAGAATGCTTACAGCGGTCAATAAAGGCAGTGTTCAATAATAATTTCTATGTCGATATGATTAGCTGGAACGAAGGGCTGACTACCTTGCAGGGATTTTGTGAAAAGCTGAAAAAAAATTTTTTTGAAGGCAACGATTGAAACCACCTTCAACTTATTATCAGAAATCGTAAGGTCCATTGGCCCATTGCAACAACAGTGTTGAAAACCGGCTCGAAACGAATAACTAATACTCGGACAAATGTTAGGACTGATCGCGCGCAAATTTCCCCCTTTAGTACTTACCGCGTGCAGGAACCGTTCCGATCGCGCGCAAGATAACGTTTTAGGACCGCTCGTGGTCGGAACGGTCACAAAAAAATTGCGCGCGTTCCGACCACGTGTGCGCGCTTTGTGGCCGCCACCACAAGCCGTTCGGACCGACGGCAACACCGAAAAGCGCGCAGAAACCACCTCACTTTAGGACCGACCGCGCGCACCAATAATTCTCAGACGTGCGGAAAATTGTATGGTGTGTAATGGACACTCTCGCATTTAGCTCCACGCATTGGAGTTTTCTCGAAGGATTCCGGACTGATTTCGTCTCACTTACTTGTGTTCTTTTGCTGTTGTTACTGTTTCCTTTCATTTCTTATTTCTCCGCCATGTATTTTCTATTTTGCATAAAAGAAATTCGTCAAAGGAGGTTCAAAACTGTCAAGTGTGAAGAAAAAAATTTTCGTTATGATTTGTTCCCACACACTTTCATCTCGGTGGATTATATAGCCATGCGGAAATCGTTCCATTCGTTCTAGCCACGCCTACTTTTTGTAATTCCTGCAGGGGCGTGGCTGCCGAGCGTGGGTTTAGGTTTTAGGGATCGTGGATAAAGGTTTCTAAATAAATATTCATAATATTATAACAGTGCTTTTCCCCAGTTTTCGCAATAATTCTGTTTGGGTCCCCGCGTTTCGCCGTTCCCCCTTCCTCCGCCCTGCTGCTGTTGCGAAAGCAGCAGGGCAATCATATTCTGGTTCAACCTTTTTTCTCGCTGTTCCATGCACTTTCCTCTCAGTTCTGTGATATTTTGTATTTCTGCTTACGTGTCCTGCTTCGTAGGTGATGTGGTTCTGGGATTTAACTGTTTTATAGTACGATTTTGCTAAATAATCTAGGAATATATCGCGCAAATTTTGAATGGTTGTTGTCAGAGTGGGATTCTTAAATAAAGCGGGATGGAATTCGGTTAACGCATTGATGAGACCATAATCTTGCTGACATTTTTCTCAAATTCAAAATTTTCGTTGAAAATGGTGCCTCCAAAGTCGAAAAACACCGTCGTTGTAGCACCATTTTCGTCGAAAATTTTCTCGAAATAGAACTCGAATTCTTCCTGAAAGTTACGTAGGTTTCGTTTGGGTTAAAATGATCTAGGAATTGACGAAATTATGTCCGTTCCATCATTTTTCTCAAACTCAAGATTTTCGTTGAAAATGGTGCCTCCAAAGTCGAAAAAAACCGTCGCTATAGCACCATTTTCTTAGAAAATTTTCTCGAATTGGAACTCGAATTCTTCCTGAATTTTACGTAGGTTCAATACTACAATAAAACTCAATACTGTCTGGATTTATCTTCTCTTCTACGAAACCAACCTCGGATCTTTTTGAATACTTATTCAACAGGTATGGATAAACACGTAAGGGCAGGATTGCAATCTAAGTCTGCCACGATCCAAAACTTTTATCACTTTAGATTGCAATCAGAACTTCACGCCCTGAAAACCGAACCATTAAAATTTGAAATTGGAGCTGAAGTATAGACGATAACAGTAGAATTATTCGCTGGTGTTGCAGACCTCGATGTATTTTTTGCCATAGCTAGATGTAAAATTGCCGAGATAAGTAGCGACCCTCTCTGGGAAACTTCCATCAGGCCCAGCGTATGTTGTTCGGAATTCCACAATGGACATCAGCCGATGATTGCCCTCAGTGCCTCATTCAAGGCACAAGAGCGCAAGCGAGTCGCCTCTGGCTTCCAGGACTGTCCTCAAAGAACGAAACAGTCCATTGAAACTGATGCCAGATCGCAGCAAAACGGCTTGTCAAGTGAGCGAATGCGCGTTTGCTCTGATTCGAGGTTGATTATACTTTTAGGGGTACGCAACACTTATGCGAATAATGAGTTCCATCCAATTCAAATGCGATGCACTGCACATAATATCCGAGGGAATAACGAAAGGTCGCTTGAGAGGTCAGTGAGCTGCTAGTGTGTTGATTGGAACTATTAATGATAGAGACGTTTTTTCCAGATTTATTCACGTCGAACTCAAAAGTGCCAGACCTAAGAGTTACTGGTGCAAATCTAAAAAAATCGCAAATTTTGCAAAACTTATCAGTCCACACATACTGCAATGCTCTTGTTCTTTTGCCAGAGGGTTTGCCGTCCTGCACGGCGTCTGAGATTGATCAGGTACTACAGTCTGGTACTTTCTGACAATTGCCCTCAAAAGAAGCTTTAGATTTCATTCGTTTAGTTCTCATTCGTGACCTTCCCGTTGTGCGCAGCGGCACTAATACTCCCATCCCATATATTCGCTACTGCTTTGCTGGGATATTGGTTCACTATGAGACTATTGGCCAGGAATGCGGATCTTATCCTCGAAAAAATAGAGTTAGCGAAAAGTGTCGCCGCCGTAACCAGCCAAATCTGGTTGGAGATTATGCCGCAAGTGTTTACCCTGAAAGCACATGTGAGTTGGGATTTGATCTCTGCTTAGATACTGGCATATGCCAATTATCGTATCAGGCCTTTAGATGTTTTTCGAACACGCGATGCGCGAGGAGGTGCCGAACATGGGAACACCGTATCAGTTATCCAGTGCATCCTTTGAGTCGCACCAGAAACAACTTCAAATCAAGATTGGACAAACTGCTACCAACGTCACAAAGACTATTGTTGAGAGGTTGAACATTCCCATTGCTACCTATGAAGACTAATCGTCAACTTCAGGTACCTGCTAGCGAAACTGATCCCACCATTGCTAGAGTCCGCAAACATTGAAAAACAAAATAAATGTATATTGAACAAATTGACGTATAGTTTTGCATGTTCTTCTCTCTCTGTTAGCCAAGAATTTGTTGTGTATTTCTTGTCTCATAGTTTATTGATGCCCTGGGAAGTTGTAAATTTCTTGCTAATAAATTTGTAAACTATAATTTCTCTGTAGTTACGCTTGGGCATTCGACAGGAACTATCACGGTTCATTACTATCCGGTAATGGGCACCAAGATCGTAGGGTTCTCTGCTAGCGTATTGCGCTGTTCTAATTGTAAGCCCGACCCACTGGATAGGGGGCGTGGTTTCATATTCGCCCGCGGTTCGAACGAGAAGTG
Organism: Aplectana chamaeleonis; assembly: GCA_029168955.1. NCBI lineage: Eukaryota > Metazoa > Nematoda > Chromadorea > Rhabditida > Cosmocercidae > Aplectana > Aplectana chamaeleonis. The sequence continues at coordinate 123,242 of JAPDOI010001868.1, read as the reverse complement.
CCGTGATGCAGATTTGCGTTCGAAACGCGCACACTTCCGTACTGACCGCGCCGGTATATCGGTCGAAACGCGCGCAATGGTGCGGTCGGAACGTCGCAGATACCGGTCCGACCGCGGTAACTATCTGTCGGAACGCGCGCAATGGTGCGGTCGGAACGTCGCCGATCCCGAAGTCGGGCCTATTGTTGCGCGAGGTCGGTCCTCATATTCGTCTGAGTAGCAATATGCGGCCGCGAAACTTCGAATATAGTGTGCTCGCCCCACCCACTTCGTCGGTATTCATTCGAATCTACTCGATATTAGGGCCTCAAAAAAGGGGTCATTCGAATGTATTAAAAAATCGGACTCCAAAAAAAGGGGTATTCGAATGTAGTCAAAAATCGGACGTTAAAGGCAGCGTTCACGATGATTATCCTCGTTGACTTTCCACAGTAAAATGATAGGGGAGAAGGATCCTAGGCTCCCAATGTCGAAAGAACGGTAGAAAACGAGCCTCTCAGCAAAAAAGTTCTGCTCCGAAATCCTGAAATTGAGAGCTTTACCTAATTCTTCATGGAATTTCCAAAAGCGATTCGCAATTTATTCGTAATTTGTTAGAATTTTTAGTAATCTAAGCAGAAACCTTCAGCATTCTGCCAGAATCTATACCCAAAGCTCCAGCTGTTGATACGGGTTTATTAATCTTTAATACATACAGTCATACCCAGCCAACCGTATGCAGACCAAAATTCCCGGGCTTCAACTCCACCCGTCCGCTGGGACAGAAGAGGAACCCATCGAACCGAGTCTTAGTCTGTCTGTACCATAATTCCCATCTTCACCCCCAATCTTAAAGCGACGACAACTTTGACGTCAGTAGCAGACGGCGCAGCGTATATGCTGCGGGTCAAATGCCATTCAACATGCGCGATCAGCGGTCTGTCCAGCAGCAGTGCGCCATCACGCCGTTTCAGAAACTAAAGTTCAAGAGTTGCCACCTACAATAATGATTACGGACGATTCATTATTGTGTTATATCTCACCCTAGTTTATAATTACTCACTGGTTAGTGGTATAAAGTCATTGTACTTGGAACCTCTTTCGGTCTGATTTAGATTTTTTTCTTTTTACGCTTCAACACGATTTCTTTTCTGATGTGGCAACGTCAGTCCTACACTTCAAACAGAAATCTCGAAAGTGTCTGCCTCACAAACCCAATCTTACCTTAACTTCAACAGCAGCGCCCTGATGAAGCTGAAAATGTATAACATGGGATTCTCAATTCTAGAAGAACAATAATCTTAGGAATTTTTTTTTCAAAGAAAACTGAGACAGGTATTTGCAAACAAAAGCAAGTCATTTGGTTACTAAAAATTTTTCTACTGAAGCAGTGTTTTCCCCAGAATTATTTTTTTAATTGAGTTTGTTTTGAGAATTTAGAACGATTTTTTTTGCAAATTGATTACTGCCGCAGTTATTGCATTAGGCAGCAGCTAGCTATAAAATTTGATGTGAGGCATCATGATATATTATCCTTTATTAAACTCTGAGTTGGCGATAAAACGATTTTTGAGCTATCTTCATGAAAATGGTGGATGGTAATTGGCAAAAGGTAAATTAAGAGTAATGTTTAAATTTCTTGAGAAAACGCCTAAAACAAGTCCAGACTGTTATTACAGGTAGCTCCTAAGCTCCCTTTAATTAACGAGATTTTCTATGCATGCTTGTTAATCCATGATTTATTTTGCTCCTAAAGTAGTCAGTAGTCTCTTGGAAGTGCTTCCATAAATTACTTCAGAAGCGAAATGGAAAATGGAAAAAACAGGAAATTATAGAAATAACGATAATTGGAAGCAAGGACCAAGAAAATTTGTTCCTGACCGCTTTCTCCAACTTTTTACTTTGTGATGGCTGGATCTAGATTTTCACTTCAGGACAGCACAAAAGCATTTTTTACTGCAAACCTTGCCTTTGAGTCATTTATCAATCATCTTCCAGAAATCGCTTCGCCCTAAAATTTCTGAAAAAAACATTATACAAACACACCCGTCATAAACCTAAGTTTGAATGAACAAAATCATTGATCCACCTTAAGCTGAAACTATTCATCGGGAAAAAATTTAGAAATAACAGAAACTTTTTTTTTCAAAAGCAGGTTGGTAAAATTCTGACATCCTATCAAATCGCCACAATGTTTCGAGGCGAGAGATGCTTTGCCTGTGTCGTCAGAGACAGTAAGCTTGGCGGAAAGGGGTAGGTATAATCGTTCTCTAGACGGTGGGCAGCCGCTACGAGTCTGCCGTTCGTGCCGAGCTTTGCGTACCCTACGGAAAAAAACCATTGATATGGGAGGAGTGTTTTATTTTCCCTCGGCCAGCTCTCCTCATCTCTCTTTTTCCCGTTCTTCCTTCCATCCTCTTCCATTTTCATATGTGAGAACTAATTTTAAATATTTTGTTTATCTCCCCACTTTTAGGACGATTTTCGTTCAGGAAAATGCCAGTGATTTAAGAAATTCCTCTTTTCTATGATTTCAAACCTTTCATTTGGCGTTCTATCTTTCTCATTGCTTTCTCATGTAGTGAGCTGCATTCACCGATTCAAAAATTGTTGTGTATTATTTTGTGTTTCAATGTGTAAATATGTTTCCGGGTGTAATGTGGTGAAATTTCTTTCCATGTTGAAATTCACGCTGCGCCATATCGACAGTTTTTTCGCGCAACCGATCGACGCGGCTGCCCGCCGTCTAGAGAGCGACTATAGACGGCGGCCGTGTTGCGCGTTTAGAGCGGATCGAAGGTGACTGGAAATCGGTTTTAAGTGTCACTCCCTCATTAATTGAAATTATTCTCATATGATATGATCAAGTCCGGTAGATTAAAATTTTTTCAAAACGGTATTTGAAAAGTCAACTAAGAAACACCTCAAACTAATTCTTCGGTGGCTTCTCATCTGCTCCATTTGTGCAGCGCAGCCGGATGCGTCAATTTGACCACTCTGGTCAACTGCCAAAAGACGATATCTCACTGGCTTGGGCATTTGTTCATTTTTAACTGAGTTTGTTCCGAGATGTAATGGTTTACATTGCAATTAAAAATATTGAATTGAGTAAAACAGAAATATAAAGAAACAAGTAAAATAAGAACAATGTCAACTGATTCGTGTGTAACTTCATAAAGTTTAATAGATAAAATTATGATTTAAAAATAACTACAGTCCTGACGCGTGTCCTGATATTCTGCACACTTTTCTGAGAGATCCTTTCTATTTCATGTGAAGTCTTAACACTTCTTGTCAGGTCTTGCACACTTCATGTCAGGTCCTGCATACTTCCTAGAACCAATACACACTTCATGTGAGGTGCTGCACACTTCTCTAATGAGGTCCTGCTTCACTTTCTGTGAGTGTCCTGCACACACTTACCGCGAGGTCTCCGCACACTTTCAGAGGTCCTGCCTGCCTCGTGAGATCCCACACTTTCTTGCGAGGTCCCGCACACTTTCTGTGAGGTCCTGCTCACTCTTCTGCGAGGTCCTGCACACTTTCTTCAGGAGGTCCTGCTCACTTGCTGTGAGGTCCCACACCCTCTGCAGGTCCTGCATTTTCTGGTGAGGTCCTGCCCACTTTCAGATTACACACACTTATGAGTTTTATGGCTCGACTGCGGACGAATTTCACCATGGAAGTTTAACACTGAATGCTTGGAAAATCATACTCTACCAGAAATCGCATTGTTATGATTACGTTGAATTTCGAGAAAATTCTGGTACAATTTCTGGGTAATTTATTGGAATTGCAGAATTTCGTCAGAACGCTATTCAGATCGCAATTTGTGGTAAAAGGCATTTACCACAAGGTAGCGGTAATTCTCCCGTAATCAGCTGTAAACCGCCAGAAAATTTTCTACTGAGCTGGCGAAATAACGGCTTTGCAATACAAGCGTTTTGGTGCGCCAGTGACACGCCTGGTGCGCCAGATCTCGCCCCTCGAAGAAGAACAAATGAAGATTCAGATTACAGGAATGATCAAGTGAAGGAAGTACTGATAAGTGAGCTGTTTGCTTCACTGCACTGATAGGTATCATCCTCATAGCGGTCAATTCCTCCACGCTCAAAAATCAACGTAAACAAGAGAGGGCCTATTTTGACTGAAAAACGCGTTTTTCGTGTCCTTTTAAAGCATGCCTTGCTATATTAGGGCACCAGACCTTTCGTAAACCGTGGAGATATCGGAAGTGAAATTTATCGTAAACACTAACTGCCTTTAAAAAATGAGGGTCAATCGAATCCAATAACCTATAGCAATATGCGGCAGCGAAACTTCGAATATGGTGTGCTCGCCCCACCCACTCACTCGGCAGCCACAGGAAAGTGGGTGGAGCGGGCACACCTCATTTAGGTTTTCGAACCGCATGGCGCGAAAGTGTGAGTTAAAAGGGCCGTAGCGTACGCGCGCGCACGCTCACGATCAATGGCAGCAGGATTCGCTCCGAAATAGTGGAAACCTTGACTGCTCAATTGGGTTGTTTTCAATTTGTCCATTCGAAATTACTCGAAAAATTATTCGAATATATTCGAATCGAATTTATTCGAATTTTTTCGAAATTCGGACCTCAAAAAAGGGGCCATTCGATTCTATTCAAAAATCGGATGTTACAAAATGAGGGTGAATCGAATCTATTCGCTATTCGGTCTTTTCGCCCAGAGCACAACTATATCAAATACACGCTGTAATTGTTCTACAGGATGTTCCATAATTATGGGAGCGCAGGTGTCGAAATGCTTCTCAAACACTAGACCGGAATTCAACTGTAAGAAATATGTATAGATTTATACATAGTATAATGAACACAACACAATCACCAGATCCCAAAATGTCCGCCGTCTCTACGGCAGTTCTCTTCGAGAGGCATATGTATGAGCTTTCTCGCAATTCGTCCTCACCCATCTCATCCCGAATTTCCGAAATGCAGCTTTCAGAGAACCCAATTTATGGGTAAGGAGGTTCACAGGCCTTCGATTCGATCACAGATCACATTGAAAAGTAGAGACGATACAGGTCCGGTGAGCAAGGTGGCCAATCTTCATGCGAGTTGGAGTCAGGAGGCACGCGACAGCACCACTCTTTAAAGGATTTCAGATTGTGCGCTTGCTAGAAGTCTTGCAGGGAGCAGCAGGATCTGCTGGCGAGTTCAGAGGTTGTTGGGGGCTTCATAATATCCTTGTGGATTCTTTGCTTCTGAACCTCCGTTCGAGTCCACGAAAACGAGGAGAAATTCGCGATCGCCTTTGATCGGTTCCAAAACCATTATAGAAATTAGGTGAGCTGTCCTTCCAGTGATTTTTATTCGCTATATGGTTGCCCCGATGCTACTGGTGACAAATATGCTGTTTTGGAGGTTTGTAATCTGCTCCACATCAAGGATTTTCTCAACTGAAAAAAGAATGGTGCGGTGCGAGACTCCTTTGGAACGGTGCGAAGACTCCGTGTCTTTCTCAACTCTGCGGCTTGTTGTCTGCAGAGAGCAATTGAGATTTTTCCCAACGATACTAGCAAAGAGCCATCACCTTCACGATGATTCTCAACACGCTTGTCGATGTAAAATTCATATCTTTAACCATTTTCCTCGCTGATCACCGCGGTTTCCGATCGAATTGCTTTCGAATATTCTCGACACTTCTACAGATGCAAACACTGCCCTTTCTACATCTGCCGACTCTGTCAGAGAGTGTACCAAACTGAGCAAAAGCTGCTTGCTTTCTAGATAGTTTTCGAATACAATACTTCTTCGACGATGCTTCTTGAAGCGTGCCATTCATTGTCCATTGCGATGACGGCACTGAGCACCGGATGAGCCTACATAATGCTGCTCATGAGAACAATATCAACCAAGTAGTGATGGAAATGCACAGTTAACATATCATGGTACATAACATATCACGGTACATAATAATTTGAAAAGACAGGAAATCGGTTGTCTAAATTTCCGTTGGAGGTGAAGTGATGCAGCGCGCCCAAAATTTTGGAACACCCTGTAGACACTTGGTGGGTTAACCTATAAATTTTGCATCAGCAACTATATATCATAGTTGTGCCCTGAAAAAAAGATCGAGTATCGAATAGATTCGAGTGACCCCCCTTTTTTAAAGTCCGATTTTCGAATATATTCGAATGACCTCTTTTTTCGAGTTCCAAATTCCGAATAGATTCGAATAAATACCGAGGAAGTGGGTGGGGCGAGCGCGAGTATTCAGAGTTTCGAAGCCGCATATTGCTATTGGTTGCTCGTTTTAAAGGCACAGTACACCCTCAGATATGAATTTTGAGATTTTCATATAATTGTGTAGAAGACCTCTCCTGTATAACACGTGCCAGATGCCAGATCTCAATTCCTCTAAAAAAAGCTAGATATAAGCGACCACCACAGGCCCGACCCTCCAACAGATTTTCGAACTCGATAGTGGCTCCATGGATGGATGAATTCAAACAAGTCGGCGTTCTTCAGTCCATTACCGGACTGTCTCCTTATCCTGGCTTTCTTTCACGCAACCTTTGCAAATGAAGAGAAATCACTCACTCACTCATCCCATTAGCTGGCGGCTGCGATGGATGAATCTCAACCACACCGCTGAGTGCCAGAGCTCCAGTGCCTGAACGATACGCTCTTATTCAGAAACGATTAGCCGCAATTTATTTTAGCGTTAACGACACTGCACCGTTGAGATTTCAGATCAGCTGACTGCTTCACTCCATGTCTCGGGGCAGTCTTCCTCGACCTCCCATGGTTTTGGCAAAGCCCATAGCAAGCTGTGCAGCTCGATCATCACTGCACATGTCCAAACCAGCAACCTTTTCGTTCGATTTGTTCCTCGATTGCTGGTTGATGGTCGCATGGTCTGGTATAACGTCGTTGCGTATGATTCTAACGTTGGTCTGAGTAACGCCGCAAACACCGCATTTGGAAGACCTCTAGCTTGCTGAGATCCGACTGGAGCAAGGTCCACGACTCCGTACAATAGAATCGGCATTATAAGAGATCAAGATCGCATCTGGTCTTGATTATACACTCTTTTTCCACAGACACCAGCCCAGTGAAGCAAAAAGCAGCACACGCCCGCTGATCCTGCACTGTATCTCAGCTGTGGCTACTACCTTGCGCTGTTGCACCACCGACCTGCTACTTGAACTCTCAACTGCTGGAGCTCAGCTCCTGGAAGAACACAGAAGCACGTGGAACTGTCTACGTCATGATTTTGGTCTTGTCCTTATTTATCCGTAGACATTTTTTGCATCAGCAACTATATATATGAAACTATATGAAGAGAAATACAGACCTGAAACAACTCGTCCACCAATTTTCACCCTCAACTAGGCATCTTCGAAGAGCCATAAGGGGGTCTCGGACGATTTGCGAGATACCACTGTGATCAGCGTGTACTCTCCATAAGATAAGCATAAAATCTGAAAATTAATTTTTTGGGCGTCCTGTGAGTTTAAGCCGGTTTTCAACACGGCCACGGACCTTTCGACTTCTGGTGATAAGTTCAAGGTGGTTTCAATCGTCGCCTTCAAAAAATTATCATATTTCCATCTTTACACAATATCTTAAAAGCAGTGTTCACGATGAAAAATCTGATTCAGTTTCCACTAGGAATGGGTAGTGGAGGTGCACACTGTAACGTTAACGACGAAAGAACGTATAAAAACGAGGCCCGCCCTCCGACGTGAACAAATGAGGACTCGAGATCATGAGATGAGTGATGGTTTCCGATCATTAGCCCCGTTCTTCCTTTCATTCTCAACTTCTCTCTTTACTCGAGTCAGCTCGCATACATTGGCTGCAAAAGACGGAAATTATTAGCCCCGGAAAACTAGTCCACCTTGCTTTTCTAGCTCAATTTTTATGGGACTATAACTTCGTTCCCAGAAGGTCTTGTACGATTCCAGAGGCATCATAGGAGTCAGCATGGGACCGTTTTCAGGATTGGGGGAAAAACAAAAAACCGATTTTTATCGTGAACACTGCCTTTGACAAATTCATTGTCAGCTCTGCCACGTGATATCGACATAGAATTTATTATTGAATACTGCCTTCATTACCGCTGCAAACATTTTTCAGCTAAAAAATTCGGACAAAGTTTTTGCAGAATCGGTCAACCTCCTGTCCCAAATATTACCACCAGCCCACCATCTGAGAATTATCGAACCGATTTACACAAGTTCTCAACTGGTTCATATGTCTAAAAAAGATTGCTTTTACACTACAACTTTGTATCCGTTGGTTTTTTAATCTTGGAACTTGCAGGAATCGGTGTACCACTGAAAGATTTTTTTTGCAATTTCGGAATTTCTAAGGAGTTAAGAATTTTATGATAAAAAACTAAGATGGTTCTCGAACAACTTAGAACTTAAGCGTGCTGCCCTGATTCCCTAGTCAAAGTACATATTATTAGTTACAGATTCATTGGGTACAATTACGCAATAAATGAGGTGGAAGTAGTCAGAACAATCATTTGTTGCAGCGCTGACGAACACAGACACTGAGGCACACCAAACCATGTTGTACTACCCCATTTGGTACGCGGCGAGGAGCCAAGTGACTTCGAAATCCTTTGACGTGGTCATGCCTGCCGATGGAATACAAGACCACCCACTTTAAATACAGCTTAAAGGCAGTGTTCACGACAATCTTCGATTCTAAGATTAATAGCTGAATCGATTGTTTGGCTTACGGGTAGAACTGAAAGCAAAAGGAAGTGTTCTTTGTGACAATGAATTCTTTTGTGGTTCCGTCACTGCAATTCGCTACTTTCTACTGCTCCGTTCTTTCCTTCGGACCCTAACTAATACTGTTTTGCATAAAATAATCTTCCATTTTTGATCGACCCCATTTCTCATCGGTGACAACCACCGTGAACATGTTCATCCAATCGGACAACTAGTCCAGGCCAGGGAACAATGTCACTGAAATAAGACGTTTTAGTGCGTTTCAAGCCGTTTCTCCGTAATTTTGGTAACTCATGCTGGCCAACGTGTCGTTTTGAGTGGAAAACTCGGGAACGAATATCATAGTAAACACTGCCTTTAAATAGCGACGGTGGGGCAGATTTATTCGAAACTACTCGAAATTATAACTTTTCGAGTGTTCATCCGAATAGTAGGCTCCGAATATCGGATGAATTCGAATGACCCTGTTTTTTAGGTCCGATTTTTGAATAGATTTCGATGGCCTCTTTTTTCGAGGTCCGATTTTCGAATAGTATTCAAATGGTGCGGTTTCAGAAATTCCGATAATGAATACGTATTGGAATGGCAATTATTCGATTATATCGATCCGAATCTATTCGAGTGGCACAACTGTATGTTCTGAATCGGGTTATATATTCTGAAATGTATAGTTCATCTCGTGGAATGTGGCGATAAGTACGTGGGAGAAACATCAAAGTCCTGCACGTAAGAATAGACGCTTTGCAGAGCTCTCAGAAATCCAGCAACAATCCTGAAAACAACAACACGCAGCTTCTCCAGGCTTCGAACTCATAAGCATGACTTCGAGGCTCTATCTTTTTTCACTGTCAAGGTTCTGCACCGCTCAGCGAAAAATCGGGAAACGGAGAGAAAGATTTTAGAAGCTTTGGAGATCGAGTGTTCATCACCGGAGATAAACATTAGAGGTGAACTGGGTGGACTACTACACCTCATCGCATGAGTACAGTACCCTACGAGCTTTCTCCTCAGTTATCTACGATTATAATGCTATCCGTAGCGGGTACTAGTTAACTGGTATATACACCTTTAATACTGCTGTGGCTGCTGTCGGTCCCAGTGGGTTCACCCTAGACATACATATAACGAGATTATGTCCCATTGACTTGACTGTACACCTCCTCTGTCAGAAAGTGTGTCATTTTTTTCTGCAAAGCGGACGTCTGTGATGAAGGGTGCACACGATGTTATGAAGAAACAAATTCCTGAAAGTTTAGGTTCCTGGCAAAAGCAAAGATTTGGCATGGCCATAGAAATATACTCAGTAAAAAGGGAAGATAAAGAAAAATGGAAAAAGTTTTAAAGAGGCTCCTGAGAACGATTTATGTAGAATAATTTGCGTTTCGGGAAATGAAGTGAAATAGTTGAAAGTATGATTTGGCAGTCGAGTTTGAACCAACTATTGATAAGAGTTGTGCAAAACGAGAGATCGCCTTGTCTGTGCTCATCCGCAGAACATATCAAAGCGAAATCACGCGTGTTGATTTTACTTCACCTAATACGTGGAGACCGCCGCATTACAGCTCCCGAAAAAGTTTTTCTGCTTCTCATTTCACGCGCGATCTCGCTTTGATATGTTCTACGGATAAGCACAGACAAGGCGATCTCTCGTTTTGCAAAACTCTTATCAATAGTTGGTTCAAACTCTACTGCCAAATCATACTTTCAACTATTTCACTTCATTCCCCGAAACGCAAATTATTCTACGCCAAATCGTTCTCAGGAATATTTCAAAACTTTTTTTCATTTTTCTTTATCTTCCCTTTTTACTGAGTATTATTCTATGGCCATGCCAAATCTTTACTTTTGCCAGGAACCTAAACTTTCAGGAATTTCATTTGTTTTTCCTGAAGGTTTCCTTTCTAACATGATTTATATGCCTGGTGGTGTTAGGATGAAAAGTAAACCCACTGGGATGTCCTGCCCTCCCCCTTCTATGACGTGTCCTGCGCACTCCAAACCGATGGCCTGCACACTTTCTATGACGTCCTGCACTTCGCCCACTGATGTTCTACACACTCCTTCTGATGTCCTTGCACACTTTCTCTAAGTGAGGTGCTGCACACTCCCGCTAATGTCCTGCACACACTCCCCACTGGATGTCCTACAACACCCCTTATGAGGCACGCACATGAGGTGCTGCACACTCGCGCCATAGTCCTGCACACTCTCACTGATGTCCTGCACTTTCTACGGCGTTCTGCGCACACCCATTTGGGTCACAATCATGCTCACGCCGATCATTTTTCCGCAGGGCTACCGCAACCCTCCTCCAAAAATTTTCCGAGTGTCAACTTGGATATGAGCACATCGTAATAGCCAAAAAACATGTTTGCACAATTTCGACCTCATCAGCCACTCCTCAGTGGCTTCTCGTAGAGAGCGGTGTGAATGAATGCATACCGCTCCTCTGCCCTTTTATACCCCGCATGTTAAGAATGTGTGTTATCGTTCGTTATCATGTTTTGCTCAAGAATGGTTACGGTAGCCCTGCGAAAAAAATTGATCGGCATGGGCGTGCTTCTATTTGGGTCCCGCACACTTTCTACGGCATCCGGCGCACTCCCACGTGGGTCCCGCACACTTTCTACGGCGTCCGGCGCACTTCCACGTGGGTCCCGCACACTTTCTACGGCGTACGGCGCACTCTCATTTGGGTCCCGCAAACTTTCTACGGCGTCCGGCGCACTCTCATTTGGGTCCCACACACTTTCTAGGGCGTTCTGCGCACACCCATTTGGGTCCCGCACGCTTTCTACGGCGTCCGGCGCACTCCCACGTGGGTCCCGCACACTTTATACGGCGTCCGGCGCACTTTCATTTGGGTCCCGCACACTTTCTGCGGCGTCCGGCGCAATCTCATTTGGGTCCCACACACTTTCTAGGGCGTTCTGCGCACACCCATTTGGGTCCCGCACGCTTTCTACGGCGTCCGGCGCACTCACTTGGGGTCCCTGCGACCCTTTTCTTTACGGCGTCCGGCGCGCTCCCACTTGGGTCCCGCACACTTTCTACGGCGTTCTGCGCTCACCCATTTGGGTCCCGCACACTTTATACGGCGTCCGGCTCACTCTCATTTGGGTCCCACACACTTTCTAGGGCGTTCTGCGCACACCCATTTGGGTCCCACACGCTTTCTACGGCGTTCCTGCGGCACACTCCATTTAGGTCCCGCAGACTGACTACGGCGGCCGGCGCGCTCTCATTTGGGTCCCGCTCACTTTCTACGGCGTCCGGCGCACTCTCATTTGGGTCCCACACACTTTCTAGGGCGTTCTGCGCACACCCATTGGGGTCCCGCACGCTTTCTGCGGCGTCCGGCGCACTCTCATTCGGGTCCCACACACTTTCTAGGGCGTACTGCGCACACCCATTTGGGTCCCGCACGCTTTCTACGGCGTCCGGCGCACTTATCGTGTCCCGCACACTTTATACGGCGTCCGGCGCACTTATTTGGGTCCCGCACACTTTCTGCGTAAGCGTCCGGCGCAATTCATTTGGGTCCCACACACTTTCTAGGGCGTTCTGCGCACACCTATCTGGGTCCCAGCACGCTTTCTCATTACGGTGTCCGGCGCACTTCCATCTTTGGGTAAACCCGGGCACCCTTTTCTGCGGCCATGTCTCGGCGTCGCTCCTCACTTAGGTCTCTGGCACATTTTCTACGGCGTTCTGCGCTCACCCATTTGGGTCCCGCACACTTTATACGGCGTCCGGCTCACTCTCATTTGGGTCCCACACACTTTCTAGGGCGTTCTGCGCACACCCATTTGGGTCCCACACGCTTTCTACGGCGTTCTGCGCACACCCATTTAGGTCCCGCACACTTTCTACGGCGGCCGGCGCGCTCTCATTTGGGTCCCGCTCACTTTCTACGGCGTCCGGCGCACTCTCATTTGGGTCCCACACACTTTCTAGGGCGGTCTGCGCACACCCAGTGGGGTCCCCCGCGCTTTCTACGGCATGTCCGGCACACTACTCATTCGGGTCCCCACACACTTTCTAGAGCATTACTGCGCACACCCATTTGGGTCCCGCACGCTTTTCCTACGGCGTCCGGCGCACTTCAAGCTTGGGTCCCGCACACTTTCTACAAAGCGTCCGGCGCACTTTCGCTTTTGTCACCGCACACCTTCTCTACGGCGTCCTGGCGCACTCCCATTCTGGGTCCCGCACACTTTCTACGGCGTCCGGGCGCACTCCCATCTCTGGGTTCCGCACACTTTCTACGGCGTTCTGCGAACATCCATTTGGGTCCCACACACTTTCTACGGTGTTCTACGCACACCCATTTGGGTTCCGCACACTTTCTACAGCGTTTTTTGCACTCCTGCTGAGGTCCCGCACACTATCTACGGCGTTCTGTGGCGCACTTCTGAGTCACACCGTGCGGCGTTCCAAAAAGTACTTCCGAGATCCCGCCGTATTGATTGAAGCGTTGCCCCGTTAAATCTTGAGCAAAAGCCTATCAGTAACGTGTTTATTTCACTAGTTCATTTTTACGAAACATGGTTTATAATAAAATGTTTACGTGTTTTTGACTTTCTTGATCCTGAATTTTGAGGTTCGGCGAAAATTGAGCAACCAACTTCAAAATTTGACAGGGGCTAGGTGCAAACAAAACCAGCTCCCTGGCCAAAAATGAGCTCTCTAGCTCAACGATAAGTGTTCCAACAAGATCGTGAACGCCAACTGAAAAAAAAGGAGATGAACATTTTTTCGACCAAAATGACGTGGTTTTGACACTTTTTCTCAAATCTCAGGTAACCATTCCGGACCACTTTTGCAAACAGTTATTCACCTTTTCCGAAGTATATTAAATGCAAAAAGAGCGGGTCTTCCATTGTTTACTCTGGACCCTGATACTGAGATCAGGGGTTGCGTGCAATGTTGAGCTCAAAAGCGGAAATCTGCTTCAGTGGCGCTTCATGTACGCGCTCACCACAATGGTCTTTCACTAATTGTGGTGAGCGCGAAGCGCTCACCAGGATTAACTTTTGATCTCTTTCCCCAGCGCTGGATGCCCTACGCGCGTTAATGAGAACACCTCGCATTCATACCGTCAACAGAGTGTATGAGCTGTACACTATTCGACGCGCTGCAAGAAATTACATATGTGATGCAACTCTTTCATCCCCAACTGGTCCCCGCTTTCTAAAAGTTATGACCTCTCGTAAAGTACGCAAAAACGTTCTCCACCACCGCCTCCGCCTCACTCCGCCTCCGCCTCCGCCTCCGCTCTCCGCCTCCGCCTCCGCTCTCCGCCTCTCCGCCTCCGCCTCCGCCTCCGCCTCCGCCTCCGCCTCCGCCTTCCCGCCATACCGCCTCCGCTTCTCCGCCTCCACACCTTCCGTCCGTCGAAAACCATTTTTTTGGAAGGCGTGGACCAAATCGCTCGAAAATTTGTGACTAAGAGGTAATCGGCCACGGGAATGACGTAGAAATAATTGTCAGAACTCACCATTAATGACTTCCCTGAGGCCCTAACGGGCGTTTGAAACTCGGAAACCGGCCTCTCAAGAATAGTTTATGAAAATGGTGGGTTTTTCGTTATCAGGTCATTGCTTTCCTTTAGACTCCATATAAACACCTTGCTTCTCCAGGGGGTGGTGTACTTTGAACGTCCGGCTCCGGAGAAGAGGACGCTGTGCGGAAGTTGCCGATGTACATGGACTCGCGGCGCGTATTTCCTAAGTTCAAAGCGCACCACCATCAGATAAGAAGGCAGTCGCAGGATGTGCTGAAGTGTCGGTTGACTATGTGAGACCTCAGTCAGGGGGTGTGCAGTGACGTCGTAGAATGTGGGCAGGGCCTCAGTAGGAGTATGGCAGGACATCATCGAACGTGTGCAGGGACCTTAGTAGGAGTGTGCAGGAGCATCATGGAATGCAGACCCCCAGCAGGTGCAGGGACCCCGAGATCACAGACCAGGGTGTGCAGGACGTCATAGAATGTGTACCAGGACCTCGGTAGGAGTGGAGGCAGGACATCATGGAACATTATTTAAGACACTCAGTAAGTGTGGACATCATGTGGAACGTGTGCAGGAACCTTAGCAGAGAGTGTGCAGGACATCATGGAACGTGTGCAAGACCTCAGTAGGAGTGTGCAGGACATCATGACTATAATCAGTAGGACGTGTGCAGGACATCATGGAGACGGAGACACTGTGCTCCAAGACCTTAGTAGGAGTGTGCAGGACATCATGGGACGCAGACATCGCGGAACGTGTGCAGGTAGACCTTCAGTAGTGAGTGGTGCAGGGACACGCGATCCAGCAGGACCAGTAGAGTGTGCAGGGATATCATGGAACGTGCGCAGCACCGTAGGTAGAGAGTGGACAGGACATCATGCAGGACGTGTGCAGGACCCCAGTAGGGATGTGCAGTGACGATCGTGTGGAGAATGTGCAGGGCCACTCAGTAAGGAAGGTGCAGAGACATCATGGAGACGTGTGCAAGACCTTAGTAGGGAGCGTGCAGGACATCGCCTGGGACCTGTGCAGGACCTCAGTAGGAGTGTGCAGGAACATCTATGGAGACGTGTGCAGGACCGTAGTAGGAGTGGACAGGACATCATGGGACGTGGTGCAGGACTCCCAGCAAGGGGTGTGCAGTGACGTCGTAGAATGTGTGCAGGACCTCAGTAGGAGTGTGCAGGACATCATGGAACGTGTGCAGGACCCAGGTAGGAGTGTGTAAGAGGACATCATGGGACCTGTGCAGGACCTCAGTAGGAGTGTGCAGGACATCATGCAACGTGTGCAAGACCTTGAAGTAGGAGTGTGCAGGACGTCATGGGGACTGTGCAGGACCCCAGTAGGAGTGTGCAGGACGTCGTAGAATGTGTGTGCAGGACCTCAGTAGGAGTGTGCAGGGACATCAGTGGAACGTGTGCAGGACCTTCCAGTAGGAGTGTGCAGGACATCATGGGACCTGTGCAGGGACCTCAGTAGGAAGTGGTGCAGGACATCATGCAACGTGTGCAAGACCTCAGTAGGAGTGTTGCAGAGAGCTGTCATGGGACCTGTGCAGGACCTCAGTAGGAGTGGTGCAGGACATCATGGGACCTGTGCAGTGACCCCCAGTAAGTGTGCAGGACATCATGGATCGTGTGCCAAAAGACGTTAGTAGGAGTGTGCAGGACATCGATGGGACCTGTGCAAAGGACCTCAGTAGGGAGTGTGCAGTGACATCATGGAACGTGTGCAGGACCGTAGTAGGAGTGGACAGGACATCATGGGACGATGTGCAGGACCCCAGTAAGGGGTGTGCAGGACGTCGTAGTGAATGTGCGCAGGACCTCAGTAGGAGTGTGCAGGACATCATGGAACGTTAATTGCAAGACCTTAGTAGGGAGTGTGCAGGACATCATGGGACCTGTGCAGGGACCTCAGTAGGAGTGTGCAGAGGACATCATGGAACGTGTGCAAGACCTTAGTAGGAGTGTGCAGGACATCCCATGGGACCTGTGCAGGACCTCAGTAGGAGTGTGTGCAGGGACATCCCATGGGGACACTGGGTGCAGGACCTCAGTAGGAGTGTGCAGGACATCATGGATCGTGTGCAAGACCTTAGTAGGAGTGTGCAGGACACCCATGGGACCTGTGCAGGACCTCAGTAGGAGGTGTGCAGACACATCATTGTACGTGATGCAGGACCGTAGTATAAGTGGGCAGGACATCATGAGAGACGGTGTGCAGGACCCCAGTAGGGTGTGTGCAGGACGTCGTAGGAATGTGCGCCTGGGACACTCAGTAAAGGAGTGTGCAGGCAGACATCATGGAACGTGTGCAAGACCCAGGTAGGAGTGTGCAGGACATCATGGGACCTGTGCAGTGACCTCCAGTAGGAGTGTGCAGGACATCATGGAACGTGTGCAAAGACCTTAGTAGGAGTGTGCAGGAAGCCATCATGGGGACCTGTGCAGGACTCCTCAGTAGGAGTGTGCAGGACATCATTGTACGTGTGCAGGACCGTAGTATAAGTGTGCAGGACATCATGGATCGTGTGCAAGATCGTTAGTAGGAGTGTGCAGGAGCATCAGTAGGGACCTGTGCAGGACCTCAGTAGGGAAGTGTGCAGGACATCATGGAACGTGTGCAGAGACCTTAGTAGGAGTGTGACAGGACATCATGGGACCTGTGCAGGACTCTCAGTAGGGGAGTGGGTGTAGGACACGCCAGGTAATGTGCAGGACCGTAGTATAAGTGTGCAGGACATCATGGGGACGTGTGCAGGACTCCCGGAAGGGGTGTGCAGGACGTCGTAGAATGTGCCAATGCGGGACCTCAGTAGGAGTGTGCAGGACATCCATGGAACGTGTGAAAGACCATAGTAGGAGTGTGTGCAGGACATCATGGAACCTGTGCAGGACCTCAGTAGGAGTGTGCAGGACATCATTGTACGCAGGACCGTAGTATAAGTGCAGGACATCATGGACGTGCAAGACCATGGTAGGAGTGTGCCGGGACATCATGGGACCTGTGCAGGACCTCAGTAGTGAGTGTGCAGTGACATCATTGTGTACGTGTGCAGTGACCTCAGTATAGAACCTCAGGGTGAGTGCAGGACATCATGGAACGTATCGTGCAGGACCTTAGTAGGAGTGTGTGCAGGACGTCGTCGGGACCTGTGCAGGACTCCTCAGTAGGAGTGTGCAGGAGACATCATGGAACGTGTGCAAGGACCTTGAAGTAGGAGTGTGCAGGACATCATGGGGATTCCTGTGCAGGACCTCAGTAGGAAGTGTGCAGAGGACATCCCATTGTACGTGGCCCAATGCAGGACCAGTCAGTATAAGTGTGCAGGACATCATGGTGATCGTGTGCAAGACCTTAGTAGGAGTGTGTGCAGGACATCATGGGACCTGTGCAGGACCTCAGTAGGAGTGTGTGCAGGACATCATTGTACGTGTGCAGGACCGTAGTGAAAGTGGGCAGGACATCATGGGGACGTGTGCAGGACCCCAGAAGGTGATGCAGGACATCATGGGACCTGTGCAGGACCTCAGTAGGGGTGTGCAGGATGTGACATCATAGAAATGTGTGCAAGACCTTAGTAAGGAGTGTGCAGGGACACCATGGGACCTGTGCAGGACCTCATTAGGAGTGTGCAGGACATCGTATTGTGCGTGTGCAGGGACCGTCCAGTAGAGACGTGGGCAGGACATCATGGGACGTGTGCAGTGACCCCAGAAGGGGTGTGCAGGACGTCATGGCAACGTGTGCAAGACTCAGTAGGAGTGTGTGCAGACATCATGGGACCCAGCAGGATCTGAGTAGGAGAGTGCAGAACATCATGGAACGTAAGCGCAGGACCTTGAAGTAGGAGTTGTGCAGAACATCAAAGGACGTGCGCAGGGGACTCTCCGTTTAATGTCCAGGACACCCGTATGCAAGTCATGCCCCTCCCCCCGCCGAATCAACAAAGAAAGCGATAGTGGCAATTGCGCCATGAACAAGGCTATCGTAATCTCACTCGAGTTGGCTCTAAAATTTTCTCAAGTTCTGACTCCGAATTCGCTACATCTTCACCACCGGTGGTGTTGTTTTTCATTCTGTTCTGCTTTGTAGTCCAGGCAGATCCTCAACTGCTGACCTCTCTGAGATAGCGACGGTGTGTGAATGAAGACACACCGCTCTTTCACTTCTTTTTATCTTTATCATTGATCAATTTGGGTATCATCAAATTTGTTTAAGAGAGCCGAATAACATCATTCCTAAGGATTACGCAGTGGTCCTCTTCTAGCGCAGCACTTAACTATCGTTCGTGCTGGAAATCATTTTCCATTTTTCAGGCCTCAATTTTATGATTGAGCTCCGGTAGATTCCACACTGGTACAAACTTTGGCGCGTCAAAAAATGTTAAACGATGAGGTTGGGAAGGCGTCAAAGATTAATATCCGCCACCAATTCCTCACCAGTCATCTTAAGCACTTCTCTCCTAGAATGTTGGTGCGACCGTAAGACAACAGGGAAAAATAGTTACGGCACGAACTCCACATGCAGAAAAACTCTTAAAATGATTTTGGCGCGAAATTCAAATTCGTATTTAGCAATGTGTTCCGATTGACTTTTCTTTAATAGGAAGAAGGGAGTTGAAAGAAGAATGAAAGGTTTTTCATGGGCCCCACACTTCAACATTTTAGATTCACTAGAGGGCCAAGCTACCTCCAAAGCAACATGAAAAAATAATATACGGTTTTCTGCGCGTACGATGTATCTTTAACTATCGTTCTTGTTCCGAATCAGAACATATGGGCCGGCGCAGACGGAAGCCACGTCAGCAAGAACCGGTGAAGCTTTGGCTAGAGCGACTGACCCTGGGTCCTATCTCTAGACGGGTGTAAAGGCCACCCCAAGACTCATAGAAATGATGGAAAATTCTGATAAAAGATGTTCTGATACTGCTATCAATCATTGTTTTTATAGGAAACTTCATGAAAATACTTCCTGACTGAGTAGCCCTTTACCAATGGGTGGTTCATGTTTCACTTCTGTCTTAGAATTCCCTGGAAACTGGTGGGTGCCCCACTCTCTCCCCTGTCTTAGGATTGTGCCCCAACTCCTGTACGAATTGGGTCATTTTAAAACTCATTTCTTCATTTTTCTCGATTTTTTAAATTCAAAAAGTATATGCCTTGGTACCATCTTGTCTGTAGGAAGCCGCGTTGCAACTATTATCTTGCAATCCTAGCGCAGCTGTTTCTTCATTTTCTACCACTAGTGTTTCAAAGAAAAACAACTTGCCTTTTAGAGGCTTGACGATATTGTAGAAGGGAAACCCTTGTAAAAAGTTGTGAAATTTCCTGAAAGTTGGGCTCCGCAGAAAAAGCGTCAAGACGATTTGGCATTGCTCCTAAATGTCTGTGAAATTGTTCTTATTGGATTTGGCTCTCAACTTGATTTTTCAAAATGTAGTGAAATTGTCGAATTGATTTGGCTGTGATGATACTATATGCAGATAACATAATCATTAAATGTAGTAGAAATTGTTGCAAACGTGATTTGGCAGGAGCTCTCATCAAATTATCACAGTCAAATCATGCGTCAGAAGGCTGTCTCTCTGGCGAGCGAATGAAGACAAAGAGAAAAAATAATAATCCTCAGTCAACAATGCTGAACGAAACGTGGCCTTATGGGCTAGAATTAAGGTTTCCAAATGCTATTCTGCCTTTTCAGTGTGGCCTGCTAGGTTTATTCCTGTTCTCATTCGATTCAATATGCGCTTCAAGGAAAACCCCTTCTGACGCGTGATTTGACTGTGATAATTGATAGAGTGTCGGGTATTGATGTGGATGGATCGCAGGCCACCAGATTGCCGTTCAAGCGTAGGGCAATGTAGACCAAACCGATAGTCATAGGCTCCGCCCACAATATGGTGAGTGGTCGCGCGCGAATGTCCGTATAAGAAGGGATGTGTACGAGGAAGGGACTCTAGTTTTTTATTATTTGGGTCCCATAGCCTTCTCCCCTTCTGGGTTTCCTTAGTGGAATTGGTCTCTCTCTTTAGAGGCATCCTTGGTGGGTTGCAGGAAATCCCAACTTGGTGGACTGTGCATTTGCCAACATCCGTCATTTGTCATCTCTTCATTGCCTCACGGGACGTTTGATCGGGCGGTTTTTTCCTCAATCGCATCAATACATTTCATTCCACGATACTGTGTTTTACTTGATTTGCATTTTTATTCTTCACTGTTTGTACAAGTTTCTGTTTCTCTGCATAAAGAATATACCTAATTGTGCTCTGGTGTGGACCGTGTTGACGCACGACCTATCTCTACACATTATCGTTTGTACACATGGGGGCCGAACCAAAACACTCTTAACGTATAAACTTTATCGAAAAAACTCACACTCTCCTATCGATCGCCTTTAATTGTGGGTGCAGGAGGAGGCCGCGAAGAAGGGAAGTGGCTTTGCAGGGTCCGGAGTAATCGATTGATCTCTCATTTTGCTCTTTCATTTGCCCGTGTGTTCGAACCTCGCGTGTTTTCTCGTGTGTTGTTTGATAAGGGTCACTCCGAGGCTATCACAGAGCAAGGGCCTTCGTTGTGATTAAAGAAGTACACCTGCTTCAAAAAGAGAAGGAGCGGTTGGATTTCGAGGCCGGTGCTTTGTGATAGCCGGTGATCGTAAGGAATTTTTCGAGAAGACTGATTGCTTTCGTTGCAGATCGGTATGTCGCCCATGGACGAGAATGTGGTCAGCATGGACAACCCAGACGAACCTGAAGGTGAGGTTTGATACTTCTATACCCATCGATCAGGAACCGGAACGATAGGATCAGCGCATAGTAGGGTTGCATGAGTTGCAGCAAAAAGTTAGTAAGATTCTTAGGTGAGTCAAAAATTGGGAAGAGAAAAAATGGGAAGTAGAGGAAGGAGATAGCCAAGGTGGTTGGGCAGGTACAGGACAGTTTGAGGGCAAATAGTTCGCTTGAGATTTGTTGAAAGAGGTGGCGATCATGTTAAGGCAGAGGGGTATAGAAACAGTAGATGACTGGAGTGAGCTATGTAATGACCATGGAAAGGGATGGTGAAATAATTGCAAGTCTTTTTGTGATACTATTGAACACCGATGTATTGCAGGTCAAAGAAGAAGTGGCCGCATTGCGACAGAAAGCCACACGAGTGGGCCAACCAACGATCACGGTGGGTTATGAAGTTCTCACCGCTTCCCTCAGATACGCAGAGAGTTGGGACTCAATTGAAGGACTTTGCAGGCGCCGATGTATTCGACTGGTCGGCCATCCTCAGCCGAAGCCTGCAGGAAGACGTTCGCTGGAGTCGACGGCGACAGTGCCAGCCCTGGGAAAACACAGGTACGGCATAGTTCAGAACAGTTCACTCAATATTTGAGATCGGCGGCGTGTGTGAGCCCTGGAGTGTTTAGGGGGTGAAGAAGAAAGAAAATTTCAAAAGAGTTTATTAGGAGATTCAAGAGGAAAGTACTGAAATGGTCATAGGATGTGAAGCAACCCTCGTTGACATATTGGGTGATGATGATCATCTAGGTGGAAAGGCAAAAAGAATGTTTTCATGACCCTCCTGTGGAAGTGAAAGAGAGGGAGGCTTCGATTCAGTAGTGCGCTGAGCTGTCCAGGTTGTTAGCCAACGATTCCACAGCGGGAAGGTTGAGAGCTCTGACTGAATTGAGGAATCTCAGGATACGCCCAAACCAGGAGGTGTCGGAATTCTGCGTGGCATTGGGAGAGGCTGGGAAGGGGGGGAAGCAAACCCAGGGTGCTCTACACAGGACCGCTCGTTGAATACGCACAAATCTTGCTGGACAACCTTGTGGATGGCCAGAGCATTTCCAACTGGTGGGGGCACTGCATAGGGTGGAGGCAAGGAAGGCATATGAGGAAGTGAAGCAGCTGGCACGTAGTATAGAACAGTCCAAACGCATGATGTTAGCGAATTCGAGAAGACCGAGCGGACCGCAGTGGAGAAATAGGGCATCTGTGTACGGTGATGATAGGAGCGGTTGCAACGCGGCACAGGGAACGATGTCACAAGCGAATAGAGCTGGTGCTCAAAACTTTGGAGCTAGTTCAGCCCACAGTGGTGCGAGGCCTGGAAATACAACTGGGTCGCGAGATAACGGAACTCATAATGTCCAGGGTGGTGGTACGGTAAAACAAGGTGGGCCAAGTGCAAGCAATGCGGGCAGGAAGTGTTACAACTGCTCCAGGTATGGACACATAGGGAAAGACTGTCCTCAGCGCTCAAGGGTTAACCAAGTTGCGCAGAGGCAACAGGAAGGGACGAGTGGTATTCAAGAAACAGTGTCGAGTATTATAAGTCAAGTTAGGAAGTTCGGGTGTAACAACCAGAGAGGAAGGGGTTAGTTGGAAACGGAGCTTTCGGTCGGTAAACGGGGTTCCTAGCGCGTCTCTGAAGTTGTTGGGAGTGAAAGAGCAAGCATTATTGGATACCGGATCAATGGTCAGTATAGTTCCGTGGAAACCTTAGCGGGAAGCGCAGAAGCGAGGACTGGATGTTGATTCCTTAACCGTGGTTAGTAAAGAAAGGTTAACACCGGTTTTACGACGCATCAGGAAACAGAATGGGAATTTCTCTGGAGCGGTATTCATGCGAAGTGGAGTTGGAAGGAGGAGCGTTAGAAGCCGGAGTCGCTTTTCACATAGCCCCAAAGAAGGGACAGGAGTTGCTGCTGGGAACCAATGCATTAAGCAAGTTAGGGGGTAAAGATGTGCATCGGTGGTGAGGGAAAACAGCGTGGTAAGTCTAATCGGAGAATGGAAAGGGAACAATGAGGTGGTCGTCGCAGGCCGGATTTACGTACCTCCGAGAGAAACAGCAATCTTGGATGTGTGAAGTTAATGTCTGGGGGAGAAAGATGGTATTGTGGAGCGAGTGGATTTTGGCTGTTAAGCTAAAAGAAGGGATTGAGGCAAGGAGTGTATAAAATCCGGGAGCAGCGCACATGTATTCCCCGTATTCAATAAGGAGTGGACACACCCATGCTGTTGAAAGAAGGTGAAAGCATAGGTCGTTGGGGAACCGGGACAAGTGGCACGAGAAATGGGAAGAGTTGAATCCCTTGGTTTCCCGCGGATGGAGAGAATGGGCTGCTTGGAGAGGAGAGAATGGAAAAGTTGGGGGTGAATTCATCAAGGGTAACTCGGAGAATAACCAAATGGATGACGAGATTTGGAAGTTGTTGTTACACAAGTATGCAGACACCTTTTTCAGTTTCAGGATAAGGGAACTGAGGTCAAAGGCAAGGAGTTGGTACCATATGACCATAGATACGGGGATAGTGCTCCAGTAAAAAATGAAGGCTAGACCAGTACCAATGGGAGTGGAGAGATCGAAGTTGCGGGAGCTGCTGATGGATTTGCTGGAGAGAAAGGTAATTGAGCACAGCAAATCGGAGTGGGCATTCCCTGATCGTTCTTGTAGGTGAAAAAGAAAGATGGAGTCCATCCGATTGTGTGTAGATTATAGGGAATTGAATAAAGAATAAAACTGGATGCTTACACCCACTCACCTAGTATAGAGAGTGTGCTGCAGAGTTTATCAGGCAAGAAGTTCTTTTCGACGTTGGATCTCTGTAGTGGGTATTGGCAAATACCGTTGGCAGAAGACGCGAAGGAAAAGTCCGCATTCGTGACGCCGGAGGGATTATTTCAATTTCGGAGTCACGCCGTTTGGATTGAGTACAATGAGTCCTCCGGTGTTCCAAAGGTTGATGGACACTGTTTTTGGGAGACTTGCTGGGATCAGAAAGGTATTTTGTTATATCGACGATATAATGGTCTGTACCGCTTCAAAAGAACGACATCTTGAGTTACTCGAGGAGGTATTTTCGCGCATGAGAAAGGCTGGGCTACGGTTGAAAGCCCAAAAGTGTTACCTGCTCAAAAGGAAGGTTTCGTTTCTGGGCCATATAATTGATGGTAGCGGGGTACATATGGACCCGGAAAAAATTGAAGCAGTAAGGAAATACCCCACGCCACGGAACACCAAGGAACTCAGAACTTTCCTCGGCATGGCGTCGTTCTACAGGAAGTTCTGTTTGGGTTTTTCGAAACACGCAGGATGCCTGTTCAGTCTAACCTCTCCTAAAACAAAGTGGGCATGGGAAAAGGAGCATGTAGAGGCTTTCGATAAAATGAAAGAAATGGTAGTGACCGCACCTGTACTTAAGCAGCCCGATATTGAGGGGGCGCGTAGTGGAAGTAGGCCGTTTGTTATCTGCACGGATGCATCGACGATTGGTTTGGGAGCTGTATTGTCCCAGGAAGGTGATGATGGACAACATACACCTGATATTTTTCGCATCTAAAAGCCTCAGCAGAGCGGAGAGGAGATACCATGTGACCGACTTGGAGGCCCTAGCAGTGCTTTTCGCGGTTAGGCGGTTTCATATGTTTGTATACGGGCTGCCGACGGTCATAATGAGCTGGACCATCAACCGCTGACGGCCTTATTCACAAGAGAACGAATGTATCACCTCGCATCCTACGGTAGGTCTTTGGAGTTGCAAAGATACAATTTGGAAATACGATATGTAAAAAGGGAAGGCAAACACATTGGTAGCTGATGCATTGAGTAGGAGCATTCCGCATAGGCAGGGAAAGAGTTGAGTCTCTGGAGGGCCTGAATGAAGCGGTGGTGAATGCCATAAGCGTGGGAGAGGAGAGCAAATGGATGAAAGAGTTGGAGGAAGGATGACTCAGATGAGAGAAATCGTGGAATGGGTGGAACGAAATGATGTAGACAGGGTAGTGAGACTCCCAGGAGAAAAAACGACTGCTCAGAGTGGCAGATTTTTGCTATCGAGGGTGGAGAGCTAAGGTTGTATCTGGAAAGTGGGCAATCGGTCATGGTGGTGCCAAAATCAAGTATAGGGATATGGAATTGTTTCATGGCGAGGCGCACTCGGGCATATTCGCGGGGCCATTTCAGTGCGCATAAGCTTCTGGAATAGGGATTGCGGAAAGAAGTATATTGGCCTGATGGCTCAAGACGTACATAAATGGTCAAAAGAGTGCCAGAGGTGCTTCGTCAGCAATCCTCGGCCGCAGATGATTCCCCTCTTGAAGCCGATCACGAACTTCTGAGACCTCTTTGAGATCATCGGGGTAGATGTATTGGAGTTAGGGCCCACGTGAAAATGGGTACAGGCACGCTGTTACGGTAGTAGACCATTTTTCAAAGCATGCGGCAGCGTATCCTGTACCAGACAAATCAGCGTGAGACCATCGCTCGTGCGGTCTTTGTGAAATGGATAGCGGAGGGGTGTAGGTGGCCAGCCGCTATATTGTCGGATTAAGCGGTACCGGAGTTCGTAGAACTGAGTCATGGAGGAGATCACCAAGATCGTACCAAAATTTCTCTCAGATAACAACGAAGGGTTACAACCCTCGAGAGAATGGCATTACGGAAAGTGTTTGAATGGCACTATAGTATCCATGTTAAGAAGGACGACGGTAATCCCGACGGAGTGGGATTCGCGAATACCATTTTGCATAATGGCGTATAATATGATGCCGCATGGGGCAACAGGAGAAAGTCCCTATTTTATTCTCCACGGGATTGACCCTGTATTTCCTTCGGAAATCATACCTAATGCCGGTGTAACGTGGTATTCCATGGATCGCTCGCTGGACGAGTATAAAGCTGAAATTCTGCAAGCAATAGCTGAGGCTCATGAGCGGGTTAAGGAGTATAATGATCGAGTAAGGGAACAGATGAAAAGGAGATATGACGAGGAGAACAAAGTGGAGAGTAAAGTATATCCTAAAGTAGGATAGAGTGTACATCATGTCACCAAACGAAAAAGCGAAGAAATCACATCCCAAGTTAGCATGTGAATGGGCGGGGCCATTTCGTGTACTTCAGACAAGTGATAACTCTGCTCTTGTAACAAGGATAGGTGAAAATAGAGAGCCAATAAGAATTCAGTTCGATAAGTTAAGGGTGGTTCCCTCTACGATAACGAGTGAGAGATTGGACACCGAGTGTGAGAGAGGGAGAAGAGGTAGAAAACCAAAAGTGAAAGTTGGTTCAATAAAAAGCACGTTTTTCAGCGGAGCCGTGATTCGAAGTGTCGCGGACAGAGGTCACATCCAGTTCGTGTGTCTGGACGAATGTTTCGCGAAGGCGACGTTAGGGGATATTCGTGGAATCCCTTTTCCTGGAGCGTACGCACGACGCCCGTTCGGTGATGTGTGGGAGGCTTGGAAGGCGGCCTCGATCTTCATAAGGACAGATATCGATGTCGCGGAAAAAATCCGTCTGCACAGGGATCACAGTGTCATCCTGGACGCCGAAGCACTGAAAAATATTCTCCGACTTGCGTACGAGCTGTGTACGGATTGACCGAGTTTATCTGCGTGAACACGGCTGTCAGCAAGCATCCAGCCATCCTGAATAACTGCATTCAGGACTTCTACAAGATCGCGTTCACTAATAACTCAAGGAGGAACTCAAGGATGAGAGCAGAGCGGTGAGACAACGCAAGCAGGGACCCATAGGATTGGCTGCGCCGGAGACTGCTCACCTGATGGAGAAGGATGGCCCTAGAGGGTCTCATCACGAAAGTGACAACGACATTTCCGCAGCTTAAGCAAGCATTGGCCGAATGGAGCAGTTTTTGGCACGTGGATAATTGTGTTCCCGGTGGAAAACTACGGTGAGCAGGCGGTAATGGAGGACATTATCAGGCTGGTGAAGAAGCAGCTGGAAGAAGGAGGGAGGATTGTGACCGCTTGACACCAGTTGCTGCCCATACTAGGAAAAATGGATCTCGATGACTAAGCTGTGGCGCACGTTGGACTCTGCATTTGCGAAGTTTGCAGGAATGGCCAAATGGCGATGACGGCGAGTAATCTGCTGATCGACGGCAAAGTTTACGTGGAGGCAGGGAGTCCAGAATCCTCAGGACACTATTTCAGGCCGTATCCTGGAATCGCGGCGGCAAAACAGCTGTATGAGTGCATTCGCCGGAGTGCGGTGCAAATGAATCTACCACCCCTGGCTCAAGAACGCTCGGTGAGGGCACCGACTCAGGAGAGGGGGGGATTGTCGGGTATTGATGTGGATGGATCGCAGGCCACCAGATTGCCGTTCAAGCGTAGGGCAATGTAGACCAAACCGATAGTCATAGGCTCCGCCCACAATATGGTGAGTGGTCGCGCGCGAATGTCCGTATAAGAAGGATGTGTACGAGGAAGGGACTCTAGTTTTTATTATTTGGGTCTCGCCTTCTCCCCCTTCTGGGTTTCCTTAGTGGAATTGGTCTCTCTTTAGGCATCCTTGGTGGGTTGCAGGGAAATCAACTTGGTGGACTGCATTTGCCAACATCCGTCATTTGTCATCTCTTCATTGCCTCACGGGACGTTTGATCGGGCGGTTTTTCCTCAATCGCATCAATACCCTCATTCACGATACTGTGTTTTACTTGATTGCATTTTATTCTTCACTGTTTGTACAAGTTTGTTTTCGCATAAAGAATATACCTAATTGTGCTCTGGTGTGGACCGTGTTGACGCACGACCTATCTCTACACATTTGTTGTACAAGAGCTCCTGCCAAATCCGTTTGCAACAATTTCACTACATTTAATGATTATGTTATCTGCATATAGTATCATCACAGCCAAATCAATTCGACAATTTCACTACATTTGAAAAATCAAGTTGAGAGCCAAATCCAATAAGACAATTTCACGACATTTAGGAGCAATGCCAAATCCTTGACCTTTTCTGCGGAGCCCAACTTTCAGAAATATAACTGTGATAATGAACCGCGGCTGTCAGCGCTCTGGCAGGCTGTCTTCATTTCATAGGAACGGTTGCAAAACGATGTGAGTCAGCTGTCTCGTTCTATCCTAGACCCTGAATCCAATGCATGGCCCTCATCTGGATCTCGTCCTGTCGAGTTGACTGCCGGTATGGGGTGCGGACCCTGACGTGTGAAGTACGCCTGGCGCAGTATGAGGCCGCGGCTCTCCCCTATTGAAGTCTTTGGCCCATACTGTTCTTGTTGGAGCATATTCTGGCCAGCACTTGCCGACAGCCGCTGTTGCAGCAGGCAACCAGATGATAATTGGCCAGGAACCTCGTGCTCCCGGCAAGATTAGCTTTTGTCCCAGCCCGCTCACATAGGTGGTTGTCGTACAATATTTCATTTATTTAGTTAATTATCCTCAACTACTGATAATGATAGAAGACACTGTAGCTTGTTCTAGCGAACGGAAGAGCTCAACAACTCCAAGTATTTCAGTTGCCGCTATCGCAAAAGTATGGGTACTCTTTCGGAATAGACGACCCCCCAGAGAAATTTCATGAAAAATGGTCATCCCACTAGAGTCGTCGAATGGTTAAGTCTTTTTTAAACACACTGAACTCTTTGATGTGACCAACCTAGCGGTCGGTCAAGCATAAACAATTGCTAATTTCATTGTATTCTTTAGCGGGTCGTCTGTTCCGAAATAGCACCAAAGCATGCATAGTAAAGGAAGCAGACGCGCTCAAAAATGATATGGATTTGATGAAATAAATCGAAGAATATACCTTCAAGTACCCCGCCACTGGTTTTTCAAAAATTCTTAGTGTTCCCGGGTCCGCAGAGGGGTCCACGGGGACACCCCACAACAGGAAACATCCCCGTAAGGTCCCCACAAGAGGGGTGATTAACTCCGTTCAGAGAAACGGACCGCAGGTAGCAAGGTCAAATGCGAAATTTAGTGAAAAATTTATCTAAGAAATCATTTCTTTTAAAATGGCCACTTTTTCCAAAGGGCTTTGCTTCGTAAAAAATCAAGGCTATAGCAAATCAAATAAAGGAGACCTGTATTCCCTTATAGAGAAAAGTGACGGCACTCCTATGAATGTGTGAGGGCCCAAACGATTTAATCATTTTCAGATCTTACCCAATCAATATGTCAGATGTCTCAATCGTCAAATTCAAATTTGTCAGTCTTCTTTTCTAGAATGGGATCATGCTGTTCTTCACAAAAGTCATCCGCCGAGCCCCCGGAAGGCGCAGCTCCAGGACCCGAGCCCCAACATGAGCAAGAGGAAAAAACACAGCTAGATCCAAAGACTATGAAACCAAAAGTGGGCTGATAGACATTACATCTCAGCCTTTTTCAGTATAGATACACATTTCGAAGACCATTTTCGGGCGTCAAATTTGAATATGCCCTTCACACCTGCATATAGTCCACGACAACAGAAAAATGGTGTGGTTGCTCATTTGTCCCTGCCAGTAATTTCAAATCGACACCTCCAAAACACGTTACAGAAAAAAGTTTAGGGCCAAATCTGGGGTTGACACTAATTCGGGGAGGGGGGGCTGAGAATTTGGGATGATTCATCAATGAAAATGAAAATTCGCGCTCATTTCATATGTCTGATAGCGTTATCGCTCCAGCCGCGAAGCGGCTGGAGAGGTTTGGTTTTGCCTGGCACTTGTGATCACTTAGATTTTGGTAAAGTAGTTAATAAAACCTGTAAAACAAATTTTCTAGAGATTTCCTTCTGGATATAAGTGAGAGAGTATAGAAGACACCCGCTGACAAAATTTGAGCCAAATCGATTGAAAATTAACAAAGTTAGATCGGCGGAAGCTTAGCTAAAATTCGCGTTTTTTCTTGTAACGCGTCCCTCGTGTCCTGTTCCTCGTTCCTCGTCCCTCGTTCCTCGTTCGCGCCACTAGCCACTGCCAGTGGTCGCAGGCTATCAGTACATAGGGCATCTGATGACGTCATCAGGGTGTCATGTAAAGTACATAGGGCATCTGATGACGTCATCAAGATGTCATGTAAAGTACATAGGGCATCTGATGACGTCATCAAGATGTCATGTAAAGTACATAGGGCATCTGATGATGTCATGTAAAGTACATAGGGCATCTGATGACGTCATCAGGATGTCATGTAAAGTACATAGGGCATCTGATGACGTCATCAGGGTGTCATGTAAAGTACATAGGGCATCTGATGACGTCATCAGGGTGTCATGTAAAGTACATGGGGCATCTGATGACGTCATCAGGGTGTCATGTAAAGTACATAGGGCATCTGATGACGTCATCAGGGTGTCATGTAAAGTACATAGGGCATCTGATGACGTCATCAGGATGTCATGTAAAGTACATAGGGCATCTGATGACGTCATCAGGGTGTCATGTAAAGTACATAGGGCATCTGATGACGTCATCAGGTGTCATGTAAAGTACATAGGGCATCTGATGACGTCATCAGGGTGTCATGTAAAGTACATAGGGCATCTGATGACGTCATCAGGGTGTCATGTAAAGTACATAGGGCATCTGATGACGTCATCAGGTGTCATGTAAAGTACATAGGGCATCTGATGACGTCATCAGGATGTCATGTAAAGTACATAGGGCGTATGATGACGGCATCAGGATGTCATGTAAAGTATACAGGGCATTTGAAGACGTCAGCAGGTGGTCATGTAACGTACATAGGGCATTTTATGGCGTCATCAAGATGTCATGTAAAGTAGTACATAGGGCATCTGATGACGTCATAAGGGTGTCACGTAAAGTGCATAGGGCATCTGATGACGTCATCAGGGTGTCATGTAAAGTACATAGGGCATCTGATGACGTCATCAGGGTGTCATGTAAAGTACATAGGGCATCTGATGACGTCATCAGGGTGTCATGTAAAGTACATAGGGCATCTGATGACGTCATCAGGGTGTCATGTAAAGTACATAGGGCATCTGATGACGTCATCAGGGTGTCATGTAAAGTACATAGGGCATCTGATGACGTCATCAGGATGTCATGTAAAGTACATAGGGCATCTGATGACGTCATCAGGGTGTCATGTAAAGTACATAGGGCATCTGATGACGTCATCAGGGTGTCATGTAAAGTACATAGGGCATCTGATGACGTCATCAGGATGTCATGTAAAGTACATAGGGCATCTGATGACGTCATCAGGGTGTCATGTAAAGTACATAGGGCATCTGATGACGTCATCAGGATGTCATGTAAAGTACATAGGGCATCTGATGACGTCATCAAGGTGTCATGTAAAGTACATAGGGCATCTGATGACGTCATAAGGGTGTCATGTAAAGTACATAGGGCATCTGATGGCGTCATCAGGGTGTCAGTGTAAAGTACATAGGGCATCTGATGACGTCATCAGGTGTCATGTAAAGTACATAAGGCATCTGATGACGTCATCAGGGTGTCATGTAAAGTACATAGGGCATCTGATGACGTCATCAGGGTGTCATGTAAAGTACATAGGGCATCTGATGACGTCATCAGGATGTCATGTAAAGTACATAGGGCATCTGATGACGTCATCAGGGTGTCATGTAAAGTACATAGGGCATCTGTTGACGTCATCAGGGTGTCACGTGAAGTACATAGGGCATCTGATGACGTCATCAGGGTGTCATGTAAAGTACATAGGGCATCTGATGACGTCATCAGGATGTCATGTAAAGTACATAGGGCATCTGATGACGTCATCAGGGTGTCATGTAAAGTACATAGGCATCTGATGACGTCATCAGGTGTCATGTAAAGTACATAGGGCATCTGATGACGTCATCAGGATGTCATGTAAAGTACATAGGGCATCTGATGACGTCATCAGGGTGTCACGTGAAGTACATAGGGCATCTGATGACGTCATCAGGATGTCATGTAAAGTACATTGGGCATCTGATGACGTCATCAGGGTGTCATGTCAAGTACATAGGGCATCTGATGACGCCATCAGGTGTCATGTAAAGTACATAGGGCATCTGATGACGTCATCAGGGTGTCATGTAAAGTACATAGGGCATCTGATGACGTCATCAGGATGTCATGTAAAGTACATAGGGCATCTGATGACGTCATCAAGGTATCATGTAAAGTACATAGCATCTGATGACGTGATCAGGGTGTCATGTAAAGTACATAGGGCATCTGATGACGTCATCAGGATGTCATGTAAAGTACATAGGGCATCTGATGACGTCATCAGGGTGTCATGTAAAGTACATAGGGCATCTGATGTCGCCATCAGGTGTCATGTAAAGTGCATAGGGCATCTGATGACGTCATCAGGGTGTCATGTAAAGTACATAGGGCATCTGATGACGTCATCAGGATGTCATGTAAAGTACATTGGGCATCTGATGACGTCATCAAGGTGTCATGTAAAGTACATAGGGCATCTGATGACGTCATAAGGGTGTCATGTAAAGTACATAGGGCATCTGATGACGTCATCAAGATGTCATGTAAAGTACATAGGGCATCTGATGACGTCATCAGGGTGTCATGTAAAGTACATAGGGCATCTGATGACGTCATCAGGATGTCATGTAAAGTACATAGGGCACCTGATGACGTCATCAGGGTGTCATGTAAAGTACATAGGGCATCTGATGACGTCATCAGGGTGTCATGTAAAGTACATAGGGCATCTGATGACGTCATCAGGATGTCATGGAAAGTACATAGGGCATCTGATGACGTCATCAGGATGTCATGTAAAGTACATAGGGCACCTGATGACGTCATCAGGGTGTCATGTAAAGTACATAGGGCATCTGATGACGTCATCAGGGTGTCATGTAAAGTACATAGGGCATCTGATGACGTCATCAGGGTGTCATGTAAAGTACATAGGGCATCTGATGACGTCATCAGGATGTCATGTAAAGTACATAGGGCATCTGATGGCGTCATCAGGATGTCATGTAAAGTACATAGGGCACCTGATGACGTCATCAGGGTGTCATGTAAAGTTTACAGGGCATCTGATGACGTCATCAGGGTGCCATGTAAAATACATAGGGCATCTGATGACGTCATCAGGATGTCATGCAAGATACATAGGGCATCTGATGACGTCATCAGGACGTCGTGGAAAGTGAGAAGCGCTTCATTTGTAGCGTGCGCAACAAGTTTGTCGCTTACTGATTATTATAGCAATCCATGCTATTTGAAAAATACTGAAGATTTCTTCATAGATATTACTCCGTAATATCAATAAAAAGTGAACAATTCTATCAAAAAGGGGTCTCCCAAGCGGAAGAGGTTTGGTTGGCGTCAGAAACGTTGCAACAAAAAGGGAACAATAGGTAAGTAGATTGAGGAGAGTCTACAAAAAGTGAACAATATTCTATGAGAGTAATTTTTCTTGGTGAACACTTCTTAACAGCGGAAACAAACCTTTGTGGCATTTTACGATGATGAGTTTAGTGTCTTCCGGTAAAGGACTTCTATTCGTTTAACGAGATTTTACGGGATTACTCTTGCTTAATGCTGTATTTCTATTTTATTGTTTTGCTTCTCCTCACAGCAAGACCTAACCGTCTGTCTAAGTCTTTGCGACGTCATCTTCTATTCTGATGGTAAGAGTTAGGTTTACATGCACATACGTTTAAACGGTTCTTGCGTAATAAAGACCATTATTGGAACCACAGAAAGCTTCCGTGTAGAACACCGCAACGGTTTGTTTTCGCTGTTAAGAAGTGTTCACCAAGAAAATTACTCTCAGAGAATATTGTTCACTTTTTGTAGACTCTCCTCAATCTACTTACCTATTGTTCCCTTTTTGTTGGAACGTTTCTGACGCCAACCAAACCTCTTTCGCTTGGAAGATCCCTTTTTGATAGATTAGTCATTGTTTTCGTGAAGATTCCATGGCAATACTTCAATTTCTGGAAGCGGTACCATCCATTCTTCAACTGAATCCTGAGTGCCCCCCCCCCCTCACTAGTGTCGTGCAGAAATCTGAGCTGTAACTGCCTTATACAACACCGCTCGTAGGATTTGGTCAGAAAGCGAGCGAGGTCGGGCTTTCGCGACTTCTCTGTATAACTCGCTTCAAACTCAATTGTGAGCGAAACTATGGTGATATTCATAATCCCGGCATTGAGGGCTACCCAACGGTCTAGCCACAATATTGTGGTGGTTACGTTGAGAAGCAATCGGCCAGTTTATACTTACGGTATCGTGGCACACGGGGCACCGTCTCTGTCTGCGTTTCCCTGTGTCTACCACATATAGAGAGAGAGCTGGTCGATTGCGAAACTTCCATGACTCTTCACGGAACCCCGACAGTGGCTAAACCATTTAATATCCCCTAAAGCCCGGACCATGAATATATCCCTAGTTTTGCTAAAAGTTGAATTTGAAGCGAGGTATATAAAAAAGACGCGAGAACCCGACCTCGCATGCTTTCTGACCAAATCCTTCGAGAGGTAGTGTACCCATAGTTATCCCACCCGTGTACTGCGTGCATCGAAAACAATCATAGGAATGTGTATCTCTATTGGAACGGCTGGATTTTCTAAACAACTTTTCGTGATGGACCTGCTGCCGTGTAATGAATCTTTTATTTGCAGCATCCAGCAGAAGATCTAAAGGAAGACAAGACAGGGGAGGAACAAGAATCATCGCCAGACGGCGAGTCAAAGGATAAACAACCACAATCAGGTGATGACAGAAAGAAAGCGACATCACGGGAGAAAGTGCCAAGTGCCGAAACTTTCTCAATGAAAAAACTATTGGAGAAAAAGAAGACTCAGATTCAGAGCGCACGCCTCAAGTTGAAAAGCAAGTCAGTTCGAAAGGCAAAAGACGATGGCCAGAAATCTTGGTCCGGGTCCGATGCAGTGGACTACTGGCTGACGGCAGAAGAAAGAGAGGTCGAGATGCAGCAGAAGTCGAAGGAACCTATTCTGCCCGTGGACAAGACAACGGAAGTCGTACTTTCGGTAATTCAGCCGGCTCCGGTCGACTATTCAGCCTTGCCTCCAGCCCTAAAAGCTGCCGTTCAGAATCAAGGCAAAGAGAAATCGTACAAGAAAACAGCTTCTATTCGTCCCGGTGTCAAAGGATCTGGAGAGAGTATAAAACGGCCTGTAGCGTATGGAGTTGTGGATCGGCCACCCAACATGGGATCAACTGATAAACCGCCCGGCGAGACATCGAAAAAGACTCTAAAGGGGTCAGCTGAGTCTTCGAAAAGGCAGAGCAAGCGCTCCGACTTGCATGGAGCCCAGAGAGGGTCACGCGAGCATTCAAGAAAAGGACAGGTTCCGAGCATCAAACCACAGCAACCTGTAGTGTACGGTGTAGCTGATCGACCACCTCCACCCCAATGGGTGAGCAATGTGTCCGTTACGTGATACATCAAACTAAAAATACATAGACTCTTGCAGGCTGGAGCACAATCGAATCGAGGCGTAAAACAGAATTCTGCTAGCCAAATTCGACGTCCACAGGTAGGAGGCTTGCGAATTCACAAGGGAAGTGTTTATGGCGCTAAACGCACCTGCAAAAACGATTTGTACTGTTAGCACCTCTTGAACCTCCATAGTAATACTGGGTCCGACCCATCCCGCCCCGAGATGCAGGTTCCAACAAGTTGAAAGCAAATAAAATGATGGTTTTTTTACCTTCTAAAACGAGCAGCAATTTCTCGAAAATCTGGAAACAGACCTCATAATCGTGTTTATCACCCAAAATAGCACTCCTGAACAAGGTTTGCCTGAAAGCGCATTCCTCGAACTTTGTACAGAGTGGTGGCGTTATGAACTTTTACGAACTGTTTGTTGACCATTTCTTCTAGCAATTTAAAGGCAGTGTTCACGATGAAAAAATTGCCCTTTTTTGGCAAAAATTTGAGCTTTGGGTCTCCCTAAGAGAAAGTGAGAACGGAAGTGCGATGAAAAACGGCAGGGAAGTGGGTAAAGATCTAGTGGACCACCCGACTCATTGGGCCAACCCGCTCAAGTTCTATAACTGTTGTCGGCGAACGTTTTACCGTAGAAGCAGGCACGCAATTTTTGAAATTTTTTTATCGAGAAAGGTTCTAACATCCCAGCATGCACAACAGCCCCTCTTATTTTTGGAGAGTTTTGGGTTGAGGAAGCAGAAAGCAAAGCCACTTTATACCTAAGGATTTTGAAGCGCGAAGCCATTTCACTGACGTCAGGTTCGATGCGTTGTCTGCATTCCCCAAAACACGCAAACAGGCACAGGCGAATTTTTAAGGGATTCCTTTGAACGGTTTTTTCCCGGTATTTGAGTGTTCTGCGGGAACTTTTCCTTTTAGCCCCTACTTACTAGACTTAGCTACTCAGAACAAAAAAAACTATAATACGGTTTTTATCGTGAACACTGCCTTTAAGGGTTCTAAAAGCATTTGAAACTTTTTTCAGATTTGACTCAAACTTCCTCATGGACGTTATTTGGTGTGCTTATTACCGATTTGAGGTTTATCTGTCGTTTTCCAGTTTTTGACTAAATTCGTTTAAAGCCTCCAATCGGGGAAAAATTTGGGGGCAAAACGCGACTTTCGACGATTTCCGGGACGCTGACTTAGAAATGATTTAAAACGTTTCTCTAGGGATTCTTTGGAGTGCTAGACACAAATCTAAAGTCCGTTTATCGATTTTCGACACCACCCGGTAGATTACGGGGTATACGGTAGTTCTGTCAAAGTCCCAGAGTTGACTCAAAATTCCTATGCGGGTGCTGGAGAGGAATTTAATGCCAGTTTGTCAATTTTTGAAAGTCTGAGGTAGGTTTGGCCCACTGAATGACACTGTATCTACCGTAACCTACAGTAAACCCAAGATTTTTAGAAACTTGTCCCCAAATTCGCTTTCAACACCCTAATTAAACCCTACATACAAGTTTTGAGCAAAATCCGAGAAAATTTCTCGAAACACCCGGAAAATGAACCCTTTTCTCGAAGCTTGAAAAAAAGCTTATAACTTCTTCAAAACCTACAGCTCCGGGCGGGATATGTACTACGCAATTTTAATATTGAGGCTCAAGAGATACTGACAATATTAGTCGTTTTCGCAGATGCGTTTACCACTAAAAAGACTTCCCTTTTCAGGCATGGAGATGAAAAACAAGATTGTAAACACTAGTCGTTAGAAAATAGCCACCACTGCGAAATGCAGACACGGTTTCAGATGTTTCGAAGAACTTAACAGCAATTGTTTTAGGTAGGACCGGGTGCTATGAGTTTCAAAGGACAAACACCATCTTCACCTTCCCAACCTGCGCATCATCGACAGGTTGGAAATCAGCCTGATCAAGGACACGGCATGGGCTACTTTGACACACCTCGAATGGCTTGAACTGTGACAGATCCCGTGAGACAGAGACGCTTAGAAAACAAAGCATTCCGTCAGTTATTCCTAGATACATAACTTCATGCCCTCTTATTGTTAGTTAGATAAGGTACAACAGAGAAATTACACATGAAAAATTGTTACTCGTCAAGCAAACAGAAAATTTTGAATACTATTATGAAATAATTGTCATCGATTTGATTGTCACACTGCCAATTATCGTTCTTAATTGTAATAAAATAATTTGTGAATGGTCACTTTTCTCATACTTATAGCTCCTTCGCAAAGTTTAGTCTAGCGAATGGACGGGACGCAATCACTTGCGGTGACCCGTACGGCGTTTTCGACACTGCCGGTCAGCGGCGTTTCGAACGCAAATCATGATCGCCCACCGAGGTCCTGTCCATTCAGTAGACTAGAAATTTTGGAACGAGAAAACGTATAAGACACACACAAAGAACGATAACGTTTGTCTAGGCCGTTGCCCGGCGATTCTGGAAGGTTACCCTTATAAGCCATAGTTGGCCGGTCTGCTGTAACTAACCAGGGCTGGGATTCATGAACGCAGCCGGCTAGATTTGGGTTTGGTTAGGGCAGCAACCCCAGCGGTAGCCAAACCGCGAGCCGGCATTCACAACCGCCCCATCGCGGTTGGGTGGCTAACCATTCCGCGGCCACGTACTTGCCACTCAATTGACGCCGAGAATCTCGATTGGAGAAATTCAATATTGGCACTCGGGTCGGAATTTCCCTATCCCGTCACTGTTTTTGTTGCACATGATTGCTAATTTTGCTTGCTTTTTGAATTCTTATTTTTGTCTACCTTGTGCTTTACCTTCTTCAATGGATCGCAGGCATTTAAAGGGATTTTCCTCAACTTGGAGATGTTTTTTTTTTCATTTTGAAGTTTTTCATTTTTCCTTTTTTGAAAAAATCCTTTGGTTTTTTGAAAGTACATAAAGTGATGCTGCTCTCTCACGATGAGCCGCAAACCTGCTGGTGAAATTTTAACCCCCAATTTAGCTTTTTTTCTCGCATTACTAGCCTTTTCAACTTCTTTTTTTTTCGAAACGCCCCTCTACTTTTTTGTGTGTTTCACATGGCTTAGGTGTTGCTTCAGGGATTATCATCGACCTTTCGATGAGTTTTCGGCTTCAAGTTCTCCGTTTGTCGTTTGAGTTCCGAGTTTTTTCCATCTCTTTTTTTGTCTAAGAATCCCTTCTTTTTTTTTCTTTTTGTCATTCTCACACAAGCTTATTGTCGCTCACAACAGGAGAATAATAAAACGACTCCTTAGAAAAATCATATGGAAAAAGCTCGAAATGCAAGGGAAAAACAAGTTTGAACTAAAAACATCGAGAAAACCCGGGTTGATCACAGAACCATGTAAAAACATTAACATTTGAAATCCAAGTGGGCGCTTCGGAAAAAAAGTAGAAGAAAACGTTGTAAATGCGAAAAAAACCAAATCATGCATCACAGTATCAAACCAAATTATGGTTTTCCAACAGAAAAATAACGAAAGCGTGTACGAAAAGTGTTGGGAAAAAATTCTGAGGAAAAAATGAGGGAATTCGGAGCCGAAATGGGAAAGAAACCCCAGCGAAGAGCCTGTGGCTGCTCGGTAAATGGTCAGCGCACGGAAGACAAGAATTAGGAACAAAAAGTGGAGGCAAAAAGAACAACGATGTGCTATAAAATAAAGAAGAGAGCGAGAGTAGGGAGGACAGGCATAATGATTTTAGTTAGCCATGGGCAACATACATAAAACTTACAGATGAGGTTGATGATTCTGAGAATTTTCGTTGTTATCGAGAAGAACACATTATGGCTAGAGGGCCTATAATGTGGCAGTCAATAACGGCGGCATTCCTGTATTTTCAGCTTGCCTTGAAGATATCAAGTTTTTATGCGTATTCGCAAAAGGTGCGTTTCCTCAGTGTTGTGCACTAATACAACACACCATCAATTCGACGACTAAGCCGCGAAACCGCTGCTAACCGCGGTTAACCGCAGCTCCGAGGTGCGGTTACGCGTAGCCCAATCGTAGCCCAGCCGTAACCAAACCGGATTTCTCGTGAATGCCGGTTTCCTCCGCTAGCCCAGCCGTAACCGTGGTTTGCCTTTCATGAATCCCAGCCCAGGTTGATAGTCATGGAACGCATGGATGAGAAAGAATGAAAAATGACCCAGTGTGGCTGGCGCAACTACAAGAACGTAAGTTAAAGGCACGGAACACCCAAAAAATTATTTTTTAGATTTCATGGTTTTCTTGGAGAGGGTCACATGCTGATCACATTAGTTTCTCCGAAATCGTCCAAAACCACCTCTGAACAAAGTTATGGATCCTCATACATGCCTGGTTTTTGAGGGTGAAAAAATGGTGGACGAGTTGTCTCAGGCCTGTATTTCTCTTCATTCACAATCGTTCCGCGAGAGCGAACCAGTATAAGGAGACAGCCCGGCAGTGGACTGAAGAACAACGACTTGCTGGGATTCATCTATCCATCGAGCCGCTATCGAGTTCGAAAATCTGGTAGGGGGTCGGGCCTGTGGTGGTCGCCTATATCTCGCTTATCTGGAGGAATTGAGAGCTCGCACTTGGCAGGCGCCATATATGGTGGGACTACTTCACAATTATGTGGAAATCTCAGACTTCGCCTTTAAAGGCACAGTCCAAGCTCAGGGACGAAATCCGAGATTTCCACATAATTGTGAAGTAGACCCACCCTATATAGCCCCTGCCAAATGCAAGCTCTCAATTCCTCCGAATAAGCGAGGTTTAGGGGGAAGCCACCCTGGGGCGCCCACATCAGGAAGCCGCTTTGGCACGCCCCTTTTACGATCCTTCGAGCTCAACAGCGGCGAGATGAACGATGGTTTCCGACCAGTGGCCCCGTTCTTCCCTTCATTCTCAGCCTCTCTCTTTGCTCAGGTCGATTCACGTAGATCGGGTGCAAATGACGGAAGTTACGATCCTCGGACAACTCGTCCACTATGCTTCCGTAGCACAATTTTTGAGGGGCCATAACTTCGTTCCTAGGTGGTCTTCTACGATTCCAGAGACATCATTGGAATCAGCGTGAGACCGTTTTCAAGATAGGGAGAGAAAAAGAAAAGCGATTCTGAGGTTGGACTGTGCCTTTAAGTGCGCCAGAATGGGGCTACCGTAATCTCACTCGAGTTGGCTCTAGAATATTCTAAGTTTAGACTCCATATTCGCTACATCTCGACAACCGGTGGTGCTGTCTTCCTGCTTTGTAGTCCAGGCAGATCCTCAACTTCTTACTCCTGGAAAAGAACGGTGTGTGAATGAAGACACACCGCTCTCCACTTCTTTCATATCCTACACTTTATCAGTTGGTTATCATCATTTTTGTTTACGAGAGCCGAATGGGCGCTGTATAACATCATTCCTGGGATTACGGTAGCCCCGTTCTGGCACACTTAACTTACGTTCTTTGGTGCTCTTTAACTTACGTTCTCGTTAACTGATATGCACATGAGGTATGATAAGATATACTTGCTATTCATGATTTTGTTACAAATATTTGCTACATATTGACCGCCTAGGTCACAACCGGGCACACCTGAGGCCGGATTCATCAGAGCATTTTCCATGGTAAGTTGGCGTTATCGGCTAACCGCAACTGCTATCAGTTATTCACAGGCTTGCTGACTCACTGATAGCGGTCGCGGTTAGCCGATAACGCTAACTTACCATGGAAAATGTTTTTATGAATCCGGCCTCTGGTGTTTTTTAATATCCCCTCGTCCATACTTTTCATGCGTATTGACCTTGGCTGTTCTTTTTTCGAACACAATGATCGGAGCCTTACATCAGACGGTAGAGCAGTGGGCGAGCCGGCGAATAAGAGTAGAATTTTCTTGAAGAAAAAAAATTCTTGTTCATCCAGTCAAAACGGTTAGTGCTCGAGTACACGGCCATAAACATAATACTGCCAGCGGTTTAATTGAGATATTATCTTACCACTACTTCGATTGGAATTCTACATTGATTTGTAAACCGGTCCGATATTTCAAAATATTTGAGTCCCAACTGACCCAAAAAGAACTAAGTATACGAACACCCTAAAAATGGGCTGGAGAGATATTGGATCGAGTTTTCAAATATTGAAAAGTCTCTACGTTTTCTACTACGCCGAAAACGAAAGAACACTTATTAAAGATCGACATAAGTCGCGAAAAAAACTGTCGAAATTCCCCGTTTCACGTCATGAGAAATAAGGAATGATTGTGCTATCCCTCCCTGTGCTATCCCTTGTGAGCCTCATTTTCATTCATTTTCGAAACATTTCATTCATTTTCGAAACTTTAATGAACGTTTTGCAGCCTCTTGATGTGTATGGTGTTCAACGTCATAAGAAATGTTAGCTGATAATGATTATCAACATGCCATGTGGTTCCCACCTCTCCCTCGAGGAACAGGCCCAGATCCGGGCTCTTCGTGATGCTCAACTCGGAATCCGACAGATCTCCAGGCAGCTTCGCCGTTCGGCTGCGTGTATCTCCAGCTTCTTACGCGATCTGGACACATATGGCACCAGCAGTCGTCCAGGACGTCCCAGAAAGCTCAGCCCACATGAAGAGCGGCATATTGCCCTAAGGCCCCTTTCACACTTGCCCGACCGACGTCGGACGACTCGTTATCGAATGTGCAATATCTATCTACCCTATCCTATCCATCTTATCTATCTTGACTTATCAAGTTTGAAAACGAGTCGTCCGACGTCGGTCGGCAAAGTATGAAAGGGGCTTAAGAGTCTCCAACTCCATGGTGTCAGCCTCGGCGATTCGATCCGAAATGTCGCTGACCGTCTCCACAGAGAACATCCGCCGTTCAATCCATCGAAACGGCAACATTGTTAGATCCGTATTGAAGAAAGCCCCACACTTACAGCATCACCACGTGATACCCTAACTCACATCTATCCCTGTCTAATACTCTGCGCCTAATATATTATTCATAATCCCTCTGTTCCAATCGTCTACAATACGATTCGAGTGTCTATTCGGCTTACACTGATTCCTTAAAAGGCAGTGTTCGCGATGAAATGAATGGGCGTGCTGGCTGTTCATTGTTTTTGATTATGAATGATGATTAGAGCATGATAAGCTCTTCCATTGGCTAGAACAAGCTACAGTATCCCCAATTATAATCAGTAGTTTAGGATAATGAACAGCCATCACGCCTATTCATTTTCTCGTGAACACTGGCTTTGACTACAGTGCCCGTGATCCTCTCTCACACCCTGGGCGGGTCCCAACCAGGGCTGGGCACGCCTCCCGGGTAACCTTAGGGGGGTGCATATTAGACCTTGCAGAGAGGGCAAAGGGGGGTGCCTAAACCGAACACCAAAAAAAGAACGAAGTGCATGTTCTGTCGATTTTCTGAAAAAAAATACACACTATTCTTCTGATTTGCCATATCTACTTCTCCGCTTTTTGAGGCGAACACTTGAAGAATTCAAATTATAGATAGAGATGCAGGTTGTGTTCGCAATAATTCATTGTTGCTGTCAAAGTTTGCTTTGGTGAAGGAATATACCACTCTGCTATCTTGTAGCAAGTAAGGATTGATGTGATGTCATGTTTCTTTGGTGCAACGTTCATTGATTACGCGGGTGACTACCGATTCGAGGCAAAGATACTAAGACAGCGCCCAGGAAAACTTTCATTCAAGTTCAAAAAAAGATTAGCGAACTCATCTATAGCCTAGGTCGCCCATTTTGAGCCGGTCGAAGCAAGGCTTATCGGGCTTATCATATCAAAATCTTCATATCACTGTTATACTTTGCCATGACCGACCGCTACGCTGCTTACTCTGCCCGGACTCATCCGAGCAGGCTAGGATTTATTTCGACAGTTTAAAAGCACAGATAGCCCAGTCAGCATCACAACTAGTCTACAGATTTAATTCATGAGAAAATTACTCATGAAGAGAGCCAACTGTAAAAATTGAAGACTGCAAGTTACTATGAAAGAAGCGAATGACCGTGTCCTCCTCATTGAGAAGTACCCTGTACACAAAAACCTGAGTTTTATCCACCTTGAATGCCGCAATCCCTTGAAATTCGGCTAGCCGTGCGATATGGTGTTTGTCCGCAGCTGCACAGCGCGCTGGAGTAGACGCGCACACAATAATAATTAAAATATGTATTTTATTACAGAACGGGGCGGAGAAAAGGATTGAAACTGGAGTAAATGGAAGGAGGCAGAAATAGGATTCTTTCAATGTATCCAGTATAGAAATTTAATGTAAACAAACTATATTGGAGCGGAATGAATTTTTTGGACGTGTTAAGGTTCATTCAAATGAACCTAGTTGATTAAAAACACCCATAAACATGAGAGCTAAGAGCATTGCGAGAAAGAGGAGAATCTGGCGAACATTTTAATAGCATTAGATTTGATATTCAATGTGATTTAAGGACCTTAAAACTCGTCCCGGTTTTGTCCCGGTTTTGTCCCGGTTTTCGGGGTAAAACCGGGACGAGATTTAGGGTCTTTAAATCACATTAAAATCCGGTCCCAATGAGGCTTAAATGTTTGCCAGATTCTCCTCTTTCTCACAATATCCTTTGCTCTCAGTTTTATGCTAGTTTTGATCAACTAGTTTCGTTTGAATGAACCTTATCACGGCTAAATATTTACACCCGCTCTAACTTTGTTAATTTACATTAAATTTCTGAAATGGGTACATCCAGAATAGACCACCTTTACGATCTTCCATTTCCTTCAGTTTCAATCCTTTTCCCCTCCCCGTTCTGTAATAAAATGCATTTTTTATTAATTTTGTGTGCGCGTCCTTTTCCGTGTGCGCTGTGTAGCTGCGTACAAACACCGTATTGCACGGCAAGCGGAATCTCTGACTCCGACACTGGCAGCGGAGTCCTACGGGAGAAAACTACGATCGCGGTCTCCTACAGGAGCTGTTTTGTCCTGTGGGAGACCGAACTAGAGCGAAGCGGTCTCCTACAGGACATGCTGCCGCATCGCTTCCACTGGGTCTCCTACAGGACAAAACAGCTCCGGTAGTTGTCCTGGAACGCGCACGTTGAACCATTAATCGAACCCGCGCGGTGTACGATACGCGTGTGCATGGGGTGGAGAGCTGATTCGCCCGTGCAGGTTCACAGTCGCCCCTCTCATTGATTGATTGGGGTGCTTAGGAGCCGAATTTCCTCCGTGATGAAAAGTGAGGGAGGAATGTAATGGGGCTTAATGCCCTACACTAATTTTTGCCGTTGACAAAATCGTCAACGAAGAAGTGTGAAAATCATGCTTCGATTTAAAAGAAATTCGAAAAGAAGGCGGTTTTGGCTTGATTCCAGCAAACGTTATTTGAAATTCCATCCAAGCTACCGTACAAGTTCCGGTCTCCTACAGGAGAAGGATAAGACTCCTACAGGAGTATCGCAGGACTCCTACAAGGGAAAATCAGGACTCCTGTTGCAGGGGAGACTAGGACTCCCAGCCGACTCCTGTAGGAGTCCGCTGCCAGTGTCGGAGGAAGGATTGCGGCATTCTAGGAGGGTAAAACT
The DNA here is from genome assembly GCA_029168955.1 of Aplectana chamaeleonis. NCBI lineage: Eukaryota > Metazoa > Nematoda > Chromadorea > Rhabditida > Cosmocercidae > Aplectana > Aplectana chamaeleonis. The sequence goes on along the minus strand of JAPDOI010001868.1, from coordinate 78,304 downwards.
CTTGAATTCCACTCCCTACGCATCTCATGAATTCTAACATTGTTCCACAACACAAAATAGTTCTGATTTTCACATCAGAACAATCAAACACAGATTAACTAATCCTTCATAGGTTTATGAAAACATTTGACAGGAAACATTAATTATCGCAATAGTAGTAGTTCTGTTGTTGGTAACTGTTCAATTGTTTTGTATTGAAAAATGTTTTATATTTTGTCATAACTTACCGTCTTACTAACAAATTTTCCTCATGGGGTTGTTTTGAAGTTCAGAAATTAACTACCCTTTTTGTTGCCATTTTCGGACTTTTCTCTATTCAGTGCTTTTTTTATATTCTTGTTTATCAAAATCAGGAAGTCAAGATCATGGCTGTCCAACTATTCGGAAAACAGCCGATTTCGATTTCCTATAATGGGGTGCCTAAAAATTACCGAGCTAAGGGGGGTGCATATTCAGAATCGCCATGCCGGGACGTGTGCCCAGCCCTGGTCCCAACCCCTTCGCCAAAAAATAATTCCTCTACGGCCACGCCATGGCGGGCGCACTAACCAAGCCCAATCGATAGATTTAGGGACGTCCCTTATACCACAAGCGAAGTGCGCGACGATGTGAGAATGTGGTCAGTGGCTTTGCAGTGAAGTCGCGATAAAATTGCGCTCCGTATGTGGCACGGGTTTGAATCAGGCGTTCAACGTGTCATGTGATTAGCGCAAGCAAACATGTTTTCCTCTGTTTCAAAATTTCCCTGCAGGACCAAGCTAACAAAAATTGGAGGCACCCCCGCCTCGCGCCTGATTGTTATTCGCCCTCAAAACATGGCCCCCGCCGCTGGCCCATGGTCGGAAATTGCCGGGCGCACGGCCCTCCGACGGTCTGAGCATACTGTCATTTTCGGAGCCAAATTCCGGATCGCCTTTGCGGACAACGGCTGGTGCATCACGCAACAGGATGGTAATCGTGTTGTGACCACTTGGTCCCGACACGAATAACCTTTCTCCCAGTTTCTACATGCTGTCGTTCTCGGAGCCGAATTCCGGTCTGCAACTGCGGACTGCGGCTGTCGCATCACTATGATAATCGTGATGCGACAGCCGTAGTCCGCAATCGCAGACCGGAATTCGGCTCCGAGAACGACAGCATGTGTGGACATCATCGCATTGGACCATTCACAAGTTTATAATTTGAGAGCGGCACGAAATTCTCACGGGAGTGTAGTAGTTTTTCCTTTCAGAGCTTTTCATGCTTAGGGCCCGATATCGTGATAATATCTTTATCACCGGTGAGGCTGCGTCCCTACTGCCTAGTCCGTTCGGGGTGCGTTCCAAGAAGATTTCCATGGGAGGAAAATGAGTCTGATAAGATATAACGAATGATAATCTAACAGATAGGCTCATTTCATGCGGTCTCTCAATCTATCATTGGTCGGCTCTTATCAGATTCATTTTTCCTCCCAAGGAAATCTTCTTGGAACGCACCCCAGAGCTTCACCCGCTTACCTCTGGAAAAAGCCGGGGTGTGATTGAAAACACACCGCTCTTCATTCTTTTCATATCCTACCCTTTATCAATCGAGTATTATCAATTTTGTTTCCCGCGAGAATTTTGTGCCGTTGGCAAATTATAATCGCCTTTACTTCTTTACTTCTTTTGTTCGTTTCGTGCTACACTTCAATGCATTCCCTTGTCACAGAGAAAATCTCACTTCATTCCAGTCTCGAAATACTTTTTTCGATCATTATTCGTCCGATTTCTCACCGCATATGCGAGGTATTTGAACTATTTCTCATAAACTGACAAAAAAGTGAAAAGAAGTGAGCAGTGTCTACATACATAAAAGCTAAGAAAAGACAAATGTAGAGGTTTATGGTCTTCATACGGTTTGTATCAAGCGCCATCGACATTGCTTGGCTGCCAAACGGAAACATGCACATAGGCAGCTGGCTTTCTTCAAATGTTTATTTCGGATTATAATTACAGTTTTTGAAGCAAGTGTACTTGATAACGAATTATTACTAGTTTTGTTTGCCTTTTCATCCCGGCCATTTTGGAGGTGGCGGATAAGGCGGGGCTGGAGGCCCAGATTGATACGGAGGTGGACAAGACGGAGCTGGTGGCCCAGGTGGATATGGTGGTGGATAAGACGGAGGTGGTGGTCCGGGTGGATATGGTGGTGGAAAAGACGGAGCTGGAGGCCCAGATGGATATGGAGGTTGAGATGGTGGAACTGGAGGTCGCATTGGATATGGAGGTGGACCAGGCGGGGGTGGAGGCCGAGATTGATATGGAGACGGAGGCGGAGCAGGAAACGAAGGTGAAGGCTGCTTGACGAGGTCCTTCGAGCCTGCCATTGGATTCTCCCTCGAAGGAAGGGTTCGGCCCAGCTGAACGAAAAAATTCAGATAAAATGTGGTTCATCAAAAGAAAATATAAGAGCTTCCACACATTTCACGCAAACGTGCCACCGATTAGGTGGTGCCCTTGTACAGCCCATCCCCCCAATCGGCTCACTCGAATTGGCTCTATAATTTTCTGAGTTTTTGCTCCGAATTTGGTATATCTTGACCACCGGTGGTGCTATTTTCCTACTTTTTAGTCCAGGCAGATCCTCAACTGCTTACTCCTGGAAAAAAACGGTGTGTGAATGAAGACACACAGCTCTCCACTTCTTTTATACACTACTCTTTATCAGTCGGTTATCATCAACCGAATGAGGGAGGGGTGGGGGTTGGGCTGTGTTACATTATTCCGATTAGGCTCAGTCGGCGCAGAAATGTGTGTCGGTTGTGTATTATTCTCCCGTTGTCTGTGTCTTCATGAGTTTCTGCTTGCGACGCACAGTCTCACATATTCTTTCGCATTCGGAGTCGCAAAGTGCCTATCTCCCTCATCAATTACACCATAGCGAGGAACAATTTCGGGTCGATCGTATCTTTATCATCCATCATCAGTTAAAAAAGTTCTAAAAGATGGCCTTGTAGTCCGAACTCTCACAAGCTTGTATCATGAGCATGAATCGAGAAACAACCACCGTGCCTGCACAGTATACTTAGTATCCGAATCACTTCTTTTCGGATGTCCGACCAGATATCCGAGATTTTGATAATACGATATTAAAAAATTCGAAAAAAACGTATTATCTGAACCGAACCTATATCCGGGAAATTTAAAATCGGCATTATCTGAATCGAACTATTATCCGAAGGTTCGAAAATTCGGATAAAATCGGATAAAATTTGGATAAAATTCGGATAAAATCGAATAAAGTTCGGGTAAAACTTTGGATGAAATCGGATTATTTTTGGATAAAATCGGAAAAAAGCCACGCCCATTTTTTCGTACCTCCTATTTAGTACATTTAGCACATTTTTGTATAGTTGCTTTGCGTACTTTTTACTAGCCAGTTCTCCTGAAAAACCTGTATACGGATAATATTGCGCCCCCAATAACGATAGAGTAATTGAAGATTTGTTTTCATATTTTTATAGATATGCATATATGAAGATTGAAAATTGTATGTGAACATGCTGGGAATACAATGAAGGACTAATGTTTGCTCAATTATGGATGTTTTTAAAGGCTTGCCTTGAGTTCCTCGCCTATGTTTCACCGTTTCGCCCCATCTTTTTTTCCGAAAATATCCGAAGTTATCCGAAATTATCCGGATCATTTGAAAAAAAAACCACTATCTGAATCGATCCATCACCCGAAAATTTGAAAAAAAAACGCGTTATCTGAATCGAACCAATATCCGGGAAACTTAAAATCGCCAATATCTGAATCGATCCATTATCCGAAGAATTATCTTCGGATAATTCTTATACTGTATAGTCGCGTTGGAATTTATAGTCGAGTCAAGTACTTCCGCATCGTCAATGCAGTCCACGGCATGTGATAACTGCAAGCCAGCACATTCAGTACGTCTGCTCGCGGCCTCACAGCGTTATACTGCATCAATCAACGCTACTGTGGCTTCCTTTTTCTGTACGTCTGGCATGGAATCCCTGTGAAAGTTGATCCCTGTGAAGATGATGTCGAAGGTGTCCTGTTGAAAGCTAAGGCTATCAAGGATAGCAGCTGCGACGACATGAAAAGTGTGGAAGCTCTCCAAATTTATAGGGTTAGGTTGACGCATAAGTTCTGGGTCTTTCTTTTTATAGGTGGAATATCCGTGCCAGAAACAATTTATAATACTGGTGCGCAGACATGAGGCAAATATGAATACCGAATATGGGCTCATTCACAAAAGTTATCTCGTCTTTGCAGTTCAAAACGTCGTCACGCTACTCGACGCAAGCGAAGTGGTCCCCAGTGGAGTTAGAGCCGCAAAAGGCAGGACAACTCCTGCCTCGGTGTGTAGAGAGCCCACAACCCGGTCGCCACGCACCAGGGTGATCGCGCTCACTGATTTCGCGGCCCACGCTGTGAAGGGGTCTGCAGAGTTGTACCGACCGGCGAGTGGTCGCCGAGAGTCGGCCTTGACGCAGCAACAAAAATATTTCCGAACATTATCGTCCCCGCGTCGGTTTCCGATCGCTTTAAGTGACGCAGGGCCGTCGCCGCGTCAGAACACTCTGCGGTGCCCCTCGTCGCGCATCATGCCGCGTGGGTCGCATTCGTCACTGAATGTAATCGATCTTGAGCTCTGCAGAACCCTTAAGACGATCTCCACGCCAGGCCATGAAGAAGGCGCGGACGATGGCTGAAAACGTGGACGACGGGCTTACATTTTTGCTTAGGTGGGTGCTGCAACTGCACCTCATTTTGAGGCTGAAGTAAATCGAAGATAACCCTTCGTGTGCGTGTGCAGAGCGAGGCAAAAGGCAGTAAGGCCCCCGTCAGATTTGGTCGAAAAACCTGCTGAGTCCGACTGAGTCCAAGGAGTCCGCGGCGGAAAAATCGTCCTCGACCGTCTGCAACCGACTGCGTCCGGTTGCCCCCAGCGCCACCCAATTCCTCTACGAAACACACAATCGATAGTCACCGGCAGCAGTAGGTGGGGCAGAGCGCAGACGACGAGAGTCGGGATACGGCGGGACTCGGCAGGTAGCAGTCGGCCGAATAAAATGCACCCAAATCACGTGAGAAGTTCCTGTATCGACCGGGTGGGGTGAGGACGATTTCGTTTGGGACACAGCGGGACTCAGTGGGACTCAGCCGATGCATTGGCCACGCCCTTGTACGCGTGAGAACCACCAGTATCGACCGGGGGATTGCGGTCGCAAGAAAAGGGTCGCAGTCGGACTCAGTGGGTTGATTTTTTTGCACCCGTCTCCCACGAACTGCGTATCGACCCGGTGGGACTCAGTAGATCCACCGACTTTGACGGGGGCTTAGGGGTGTGAAGGGAGAAGGGAAAAGCTCACGCGCGCACACTTACACAACGGACTTGAAAGAATTTCCCTCTGAAGTACCACGCTTAGCCTACCTCGCGCTTTACCTACCTCTCTCTCTCTCTCTCTCTCTCTCTCTGTCTTTAAATCATCGCCCCTTTATAGTCTGCTTCGCCCACCGCTGGTCTTAATCAAGGTAAGTGTCGAATCGAAGCCACGGGGACAAGGCCGCCACGCGAACCGCATGAGCTGACATTTTCAGTTTGGAGCACTTCATGTTCCTGTAAATCCGAAGTCTTTCCCATGCAGAACGAGACGAAAACGCGTCGCTTATGCATCAATCTAACTTACGGGGTTGACCATACCTAAACCGCAAAACTTGAACAAAAACAGAAGCGCCCTTGGATTCTATAAAATTATAATTTGTCTTTAGCTTATGCTCAAATCCGTTATCTATGGCCAACCCTGTTTTCGATTTTCGTTTTTCGTATAAACTTCAAGGTATTTGAACGCTTACCGGCTCTCGAGAGGGCGCAATTTGAGTATGTTCTAGAAAAAAGACGATTTTTCAATGATCTGAATAAGAAGTTCTTCAAATGCTCACCCTGGGAAGCTCTAGGGAATGGTTGCATTTCTTCACGTACGGGCGCCTTTTGAGGCAGGTTTTGTACCGGTGGTCGATCAAGAACCCCATACACTTCGGGAACATGAGCTTTGTTCCCAGGAACGGTGACTCCTCGAATAACGCTCATACTCATCCTGGGCTGGATTGCGTTATTCGGAGGTGCTTGACGAGGCGGATGTGCCACTGATTTCAACTTCAAGTCCCCGAGATAGTCCTCCTCTTTGTCGCCGATCTCATTCAACTCAATTTCTTTCTGAGGCTTTTTTCCGTCAGGATTTATTGAGATTTCTTTCTGGGGCTTTTTCCCGTCAGGGTTTATCCAGAAGTCCACAAACGATGGCTCTGCTTTGACAGGTGTTGGTGGCTTACTCTTGAACTTTTTCCTATACATTTCCGGGATTGCCACTTCCGGCATCTGCCTTGTTTGTCCATCGTCACCTGTGGGTTCGTTTGAAAACAACTTTTTCTTTTTCTTCTTGTCTCTTACCGACTTTCTGGAGCCGTTCGGAGATTTCTTAGCTCTCATCACTTTCTTCGAACACTCTTCCTGCGTGACATCTGCTTGCGTGGTCATAGCTGTTGCGCCGACTTTTCGCTTCGCTCTTACAGACCTCTTTGATGCTCCTTCCTTCTTTTTCTTTCTTCTTTTTGACTCGGTACCCATCTCTGTAGCACCCGTGTCCTTACCCCTTTCATCTGTGGGTGATTTCTTAGCTACTTCAGCGCTGAAGGGCTTTGCGACAACATTTGGTATGCTTTTCCGCTTCTTCAAACTAGCCTCCAAAGGCGGCTGCTTCTCATCAATGCCTCCTTTAGCAACCAGTTTTTCCTTGGATAATCTCCGAGGCTCACCAGCTCCACCCGCATCTTTTTGTTGCTTGTCCTTAACCTTGACCATGACGTCCTTTAGCTTGTCTTGTTTGGCTGCATCAGCTTCTGCTTTTTTCCTTTTGACGCTAACGGATGATTCGTCCGACTTCTTCCTCCCTAATTTTCCTTTCTCGCCACTTTCCCTTCGTTGTCTCACACTGTTCGATTCGTCGCTCTTTTTCCCTTTCACAATTTCAGCCTTTTTACCAGCAGCTTTAGCAGCTTCATCGCTTCCTAAATTTTTTTCTGCTTTTTTCAACGGTTCCTTTTCCAAATCGTTCACAATCTTGAGTGTGGTGGCGTCATCACTTGGTAATTCATCGCTCTTTTTTCCCATCACTGTAGTCTGAAAAAATAACAGACATGTTCAAGTCTAGACATACACAGACATGCGGTTGCGTTGCAGAAATGCTTCAGTCTATCCTAGACATTTCAGTCTATCCTAGACGGGCGAGGGGGATAAGAACGTGAAGGCCAACCGAACATTGCTCGAAACGACGCCGTCGCGTCACGGCTCTCGTGAACAATATTGATGATAACCAACTAAGAAGTGGTAGAGTAGAAGAGAAGTAGATAAAAGAAGTGTGTCTTCATACGCACACCGTTCTTCTCCAGGGGTCAGCAGTTGAGGATCTGCGTGGACTAAGAATTAGGAAAACAGTACAACCGTTGACCAAGACAAAACACAAAACAAAATCGTAGTAAAAACTTAGAAAATTATAGAGCCGTGACGCGACGGCGTCGTGTCGAGCAATGTTCGGTTGGCCTACGTATGATTTGTTGAGCAGCAGAAAAGTTCCCCGAGGCTCCATACTCGCACCCTCTTTACGGAATAGCGGTATAGAGCTTCGGAGGAACCGATTAACTCCTTTTCTCAGACGATTCCGAAAAGGAATGTCCTGCGGATTCCGTATCTTACGACTGCTCTATCGCTCTTTAAAGGCAGTGGTCGCGATCAAATATGCTTGCCGTCTTTTTCTCTCTAAACCCTTTTCTGAGCCTCGAGTAGAAGAACCTATAAGAAAAAATTGCGAAAAAACCACTGTTTTGGCCAAAATTTGAAGCCTGAAGTTTCTTGTCTTTTGATGGTGAACAAGCCCACTCCACATCATCGGCATCGATGACCTCTTATATCAGGAACATCAGCTGGCTTGACATTGAATTTCAATCAATGAACATTACCTTCGGACTCACCTAGTCAAAATCATTGACTGAAGTGCTTGCTTTCATCGTTCAACTGCTTTCATTACGTAAATTTGAATTTATTACTTCCTCTGAATGTCCATGTAATAAAAATATAACTCCGCCATGTTCGGTCCAAAGCCCGGCTGAGAAAGGAGGGTTGTCCCGTGCCGACGGATTGTAAAACTAGGCTTGTAACCATGGGAGGCGATTTAAGGATTCAAACATGTGCTACCGCATCCGGGGCAGCCGATGCGCCGGATCTGATGAACCTAAACCAGGGTGGTAGTAAATGGGGTGTTAAACGCGAACAAACCGCCTCCTGCAAGCCGCCAACATACCGCGACATAAATGCCGTAGAGCCGCCAAATTAACGCGAACAAACCGCCACCTCCTGGCCGGCAACGAACCGCGACATAGATGCCACGGTTTGTTGCCGGTTTAACGAGAGCTGCCCTGCGTGAGAAGCTGAATTGATCCCTTCCTGAATTATAAAAACAAAAGTAAATTCCAGACTTAAAGTGTGGCAAGGGATAGAGCACATACTAAGTTGAGAAGCCTCGAAACCGTAGGTTCAGCACTGAAGCTCTTTTTCAGTTATTATGGTAGGTTAATATTTATTTATTTAATATTGTTCAAATACATTGCACCGCATATTGAAAACGGTCGAAAATTACATTTCGGCAGTATTCACCAAATTTATTCATGAGGAAGAGCCTTCAAACCGAAATTCTTGAAATTTCTATTGTTCGAAACACGGTTAGAATGGAATCTTTAAATTTCCCTTCGCTTGGCAATCCAAACTCTCGTAATTTTTCATGAGATTTCTTATGAATTTTTAGAACCATTCTCGGAAACACATGCTAGGTTAATTAATAGCTTAAATCACCAGATCTTTGTGATCTTACAAGATCTGACATTTGCAGTAACTTTTTTTAAACGTTACCTGAGCAAATATCCTCACTAAGCAGAATTTTGAGCGAACAAAAATTTTTAAATTCCTGGATGAATTAATTAAAAGGAGCACCTGGGAAGGTAACACTAGGTGCGACAAATACCCTCCGAAAATCGTCGAGTAATGAGTAGATAGGGTGACCTACAATCAACTGAAATGGATAATCGAAAACCTATAAGAATGATTGAGTAAATAGTCAATTTTCGTTTTTGGAAAGATTTCAAGTGTTTTTTTTTGGAAACATGCAACTGCAGTCTTACGTTCGAGATTGGGGCGATTGTGCGGTTTCGGTCAATTGTTAAATTGAAGAATAGAAGTGTTTGCAGTCTTCTCAAATTGAAACTCATCACCATCCCCCGATTGTTGTTGAAAATATATAGAAAAGACTCATACGCTCATATGTGCATCATGCAAGAATATTGCAAGGTAAGAATTGAAACACTTCGAGTGGTTTCATCAAAGCAAGTGCGTCGCGGATCCTCAATGAAAATAAGGGACCAACGATGAGTAAAAGGAGTACAAAAATAGTTGGCTCTGGAAACAAGTTCACATTGGTTTGCCACAAAACTTGCCCGAAACGCCCCGACTACTACAGAAACATTACTAGAGCACCAATATACAGATAAATTACAGAAGCATTACTAAAGCAGCAAATCACTTGTAAATCAGTTACTTTGGAAGTTTTCATTTTTGGAACTAGAAAGTTATGGAAATCCTCCCGAAAGCGAGCAAGCAATTAAATCTCTACACACCCATTATAGCCTAGGATAAGCAATGAATTATAAAGAGGAAAATGACCTGAAAATAGCAAAGCGGAAGAATTTCAGAAGGAAAATAGGAAAAAGGATAGAAGTGTCGGCGCTCGCCGAAAATTTAACAGCTGATTGGGAGGGATTGATTAGTGTCACCAAAGAAGACGGCCAACGTGTTTCAGCAATGATCCCTGTTTTGTTTTTGATCCCTCATCGCCCGTTTCCCTGGCGGAAGCCATTACAAGACTATCTCTTAAAACACCTTTCAGTTTTAAAGATAGGCTGACGTCCTGAATCAAAATGGCCGACAGTGCTATCAAACTTTCCTGACCCTCTGCATTAATTTAACTCGCACTTGACCTCAGTTTAGATGGTCAAAACTGTTTCTACTGTATCATGCTAACCGCATCCAAAAACTCCTCGGGAGGAGTTTTTCGTTAACCGCCAGTTCCTCACGCATTTTAGCACTATTTCAGTGCTGTCTGCGAGAGGATGTTAAACGCGAACTTACCGCGAGGATGCCACATGTCGGAATTTTAGAGAAAAAACAGCCCTGAAAACGTTTTGAAATCGCTATTTTCCGTAACAAAGGTTACAATTGTCGCTTTTTCGAGGCGTTTTCATTGAAAAAGTATCAAATGCCTATCACTGAGGGATGTTAGGGTGAAACTAGAGCGAATTCTTTCCCAACGATTAGGAGTCCTGCTCAGATTCTGGTGTGGTTAAACTCGCGTTTAACGCGAACTTAACGCTTGTTAATTTGCGTTTAACACCCCAATTACTACCACCCCAGGGTTCCGGTGACAAATATGCGACCGGTTGTCCGGATAGAATTTTCACGCCAAAGCGGGAAGTTCAAGTCGCTGCATGGAACGTACGCACAGGCCACCATGTTGAGCAGAAGGAAGTGATCGCTCGCAAAATGGCACGTTACAACGTCTCCATTGCGGCGCTCTCGGAGCTACGAATGACAGGGTCTGGACGAACGGTCGTGCAAATCCCTGATACTGACGCTCAAATTACGCTGTTCTATTTTGGAGGAGATAAGCACATGGAAGGTGTCAGCTTTGCTTTGGATGGCAGCGCGACTAAAAGCGTGCTGGCTTTTCAACCGATATCGAGCCGTCTTGCCGTATTGACACTAGCGGGTACTGTAAAGACGCATATAATTTCTGTCTACGCTCCCACGGAAGTCAGCTCAGACGATGCGAAGGATGAATTTTACACCAGTCTACAGGACGCTATCGACACATTGCCAAGAACGGATTTCATAATTATCGCTGGCGATTTGAATGCCCATGTTGGAACAGATAGGTCGGGCTGGGAAGAAACATTGGGCCGATACGGACTAGGCGAAGTCAATGAAAATGGTAGGTCAGGCTTAAGCTCCAACGTGTCAAGTCTCAATCGGCGTCACAGCCAAAACGGGATTGGTCGAAGTTGAAGGAGCCAGACTATGTGCAGCGATTCCAGTTGGAGATGGCAAACCGATTCTGTTCGTTAATAATGCACGATGAAGTGAACGCAGAAGAAGAACAGTTCTCTAGCGTATTTTGTACTTGTGCTGAAAACGTCCTCCCGTCAGGCAGAGAACGCAACCGTGGATCTCGGACAGATGTCTAGAACTCGTAGATCAACGAAAGAAGGCAAAGCTTGTCAACCACAATTCGTACGTCCAGTTAAATCGTCAAGTTCGACGGCAGCTGAAATTGGAGCGCGAGGCGTACTGGAACACAGTTGTAAAAGCACGCCCATGCCGATCACTTTTTCCGCAGGGCTACCGTAACCATTCTTGAAAAAAAAACATGATAACGAATGTAAACACACGCTCATAACATGCGGGGTATAAAAGAGCGGAGGAGCGGTATGCATTCATTCACACACCGCTCTCCTCGAGAAGCCACTGGGGAGTGGCTGGGGAGGTCGAAATTGTGCAAACATGTTTGTTGGCTATTAAGATGTGCTCATAACCATGCTGACACTTGGAAAATTTTTAAAGGAGGGTTACGGTAGCCCTGCGGAAAAAATGATCGGCATGAGCGTGCTTGTCACAGTTGTAGAAGAAATGGAGCAAGCATCATCAAGGCATGACTTCCGCACACTGTTTTCGACTTTAAAGGCAGGGTCCGGGCAGAACTTCGATTTTGAGATCTCCCGCTAAATCGGTGCTCCTGCTACAGGTAGTCTCAAGAAACATGCGAAAACTGCGCAAAAACCGGTCTTCTTCAAGTTATTCCAGCCACTTCCGTTAGCCGATGATCCAGAAAAGTCAGAAAAGTGTGGCCATCGTCCATATTTTAGCGGTTGTCCACGCTTTCTTCAAAAGTGTTGTGTAATTATCGGTCATTCCAGCCATGATTATCATGCTGTGAATACCGTAATCCCTGACTTTGTCGCTGTTGTCTCCAGAACTAAGAACTCAGAGTTCGTGGAACGTTCAGACCATGTTCAGCTAGGCCAGCCCAATCTATTAACCCAAATTTCGGTAGTGTCAAAATTTGACCGGACCTTGCCTTTAAGACGACTCAGTGTCAAAACCAAGGTCACAAGCGACAATATCAGGAAGGCTGACGGCTCCTTCGTCCGATCGTCAACAGAACGTCTCGAGCGATGGAAGAAGTTTTTTGAAGTGACGAGCCTCATACTACTGCTACGCCGACCCTTGCTGAACCTCACGTGATAGCTTCGCACGCCCCACCATCCATGGAAGAAGTGGCTGCTGCTGCGAAGCTACTAAAGTCGGGCAAAGCTGCTGGTGTGGACATAGTAACTGCAGAAGCTTTAAAGGCTGATGGAGATATTTTGATGCGCCGTCTACTCTTACTACTGCAGCTAATATGGCGTACTGAGAAAATTACACGAGCGGTTATAGTACCTGGGCTGAAAAAAGGCGACAGCAGTCAATGCAAAAACTATCGCGGTATTAGCTTGCTGACCATCACTGGCAAAGTGTTCACTAGGATTCTGCAGCTGCGTCTTCAAAAGCATCGGAAAACTGTAGCCAGAGAAGAGCAAGCAACTCGTGGATGCTGTGATCAAATTTTCACAATCAGGCAGATTCTTGAGGGACGCATAGGATGCGCCAAGCGCACAGTTGTTGTCTTCATCGATTTCCGCGCGGCATTTGACAGCGTCTCGTGGCCGGCTTTGTGGCTGTCTTTACGCTCGGAACGCGTACCGTAAAAGATCGTGCGTCTTCTTCAAGAGACCTATACAGGCTCATGCAGTTGCATTCGCGTACAGAAGGAACTTTCCGCCTCATTCCCGATTCGAAATGGTGTGCGACAAGGATGTGTTGCGTCTCCTTTGCTGTTTAATGCAGTAGTTGACGCTATCATGCGGAAAGTTTTCAATGGCCGGCAAGGAGTCCAATTCGGTGATAATCATTTCGTAACCGACCTAATGTTCGCTGACGACAGCGCTGTTCTTGCTAACAGTGATAGCGACAAGCACGCTCATGCCGATCATTTTTTCCGCAGGGCTACCGTAACCCTCTTTCAAATATTTTCCAAGTGTTAGCTTGGATATGAGCACATCGCAATAGCCAATAAACATCTTTGCACAATTTCGACCCCCTCATCCACTTCCCAGAAGCTTCTTGAAGAGAGCGGTGTGTGAATGAATGCATACCGCTCCTCTGCCCTTTTAAACCCCGCATGTTATGAGCGTGTGTTATCATTCGTTACCATGTTTTGTGGAAGAATGGTTATGGTAGCCCTGCGGAAAGAATGATCGGCATGGGCTTGCTTGTGAAATAGCGAGGCTACCGACATTCTGCACCAGATCGCGACAACAGCTAAAATGTGCCCGAATGAGAATGGCGGAACACGTGGCCGGCGTGCTTGGTAGGCGGCCATCGCATGTGCCGCCCACGGACGAGTGTTGGATTTCAACGACGGCCGTCCCCTCTCCCGCTGATTGAACGGCGCAGTGCTTGCTGCCAGCCGGTGCCGGCCCCGTTCGTAGTCTATGGCGGTGGGGACTTTTCGCATGCTCGTCCGAGAGCGGCGAACGCGACGGCCGCCTGCCAAGCACGCCAGCCGCATGGGCCGCCATTCTTATTCGGACGCACCTTAGCTCATACGGTCTTACGATAAATGCCGACAAAACGAAGGTGATGACAAGTAATGGGTCATCAGCTGCGCCTCAACAGCTGAAGTTCTTAGCAGGATTGGTCAAGCTGCTTCTGCATTTGGAGCACTAGACTGGTGCTTATGAAGGCGTCCAAACGTAGCAATTGGAACGAAAATGAGGAGCGACCGATCGCTTGTCGCGCCAGTTTTGCTGTACGGAGCTGAGACGTGGACACTGCTGAAATCGGATTTTCAGAAACTCGAAGTTTTTCAAATGCGATGTCTCCGACGGATCCTTCGCGTGTCCTTACGCGACCATGTCACGAATGAGAATATTCACTTACGTTGCGACGACCAGCCCTCGATCGAATGCGAAGTCAGAAAGCGTAGGTTGCGCTGGTTTGGTCATGTTTGCCGCATGCCAATATGTAGAACGCCTGTCTCACTGATTGCTCTTCAGACAAAGACCGGTGGAATGGAAGGTGCAGCGATCGGCGCCCAGAAAGATTTGGATTAAGCAAGTTGGAGATGGTTTGACGACATGCAGACTGTCTGTGGCTGATGCTAGACTAATGGCACTGGATCGCTCTGCGTGGAAGGCAGTGGTTCGTGATGCACATCTCCCCATGGCACCCACAGCGGCGTACTGGCTCTGAGGTCAGCCTCGGCAGGCCGTCAGCTACTGGGACGGTATGGTAAGGAATGTCCATGGTTTTTGACTGCTCGGCATAAGGCGGCGATCTTTTTTTTGCGGCGCTGTGCACGTGTGCACGAATCGGCATCTTTGGGCCCTAGAAACTCTAATTCTAGCCCGTTTTTCAAAGCGCTACCTTCATAGTTTTTCAACTGTTTTCTATCTAAGCCAATTTTTTATAAATGTTTAGATAGCGTTTTTCATCGCGACCACTGCCTTTAAATACTGCCAGGATAACACACCGTCGTTTCGAATCCCGCTGGGCATCATCAGCGGCATAAACGCTTCCAAAGTTCAAGCTCAAAGGCAGTGTTCACGATAAAATGAATAGGCGTGTTAGCTGTTCCCTACCTCCAAGATCTGATCATGATAGAGGATACTGTAGCTTGTTCTAGCCAATGGAAAAGCTTAACAATTTCTTATCGTCTTTTATAATCAAAAGCAATGAACAGCCAGCACGTCCATTCATTCCATCATGAACACTGCCTTCAAGGGCGCAGTCCAAGGAGTACTCTTATCCAGCCCACCCCCCCCCAATCGACTCACTAAAATTTTCGAAGATTTTGACTCCAATTTTGATCCCTTGACTCCTTGACCACCGGTGGTGCTGTTTTCTTACTTTTTAGTCAGAGCAGATCTTAAACTGCTGACCCCAGGGGAGGAATGGCGCGTGAATGAAGACACACCGCTTTCCACTTCTTTTATACCTTTATCAATTGCGTATCATCAATTTTCGTTTGCGAGAGCCGAATGGGGGAGGGGGTGGGCTGTATAACATTGTTCCAGTCCAGGGGTCGTATTCGCCAACAACCCGCCGAGGGTAGTCGAAGGGAAGCGGAAGGAATGATACCGCGCGCGGCAGAGGAGCAGATCAACCCATCTTACACCATGTAAGATGGAAATGCAAACTGTGTTACGTATCGATATCACTGCGAAAGATAAGATTCCATCGCGAAGCGGCCATTTCTTCAGCTATGCTATTCGAAAAATTCCGGCGGTCGCGAGGGAAGCCAAGGAGGCGAGAGGTGGCCGTGGAGCGCGTGTTTTGTACTGAAATTTCACCTCATTTACCCTTCGACTACCCGGCGGGTACCCGGCGGGTTATTGGCGAATACGACCCCAGGCTCAAGAATGTAGGTATGGAGCTCCGTGAAGAATGGCTCATTCTAGTCACGGCTCTTAAAAATTCAATGTTTTTGCTACAATTTTGGTATATCTTATCAACCGGTGGTGCTGTTTTCCTACATTTTAGTCCAGGCAGATCCTCGACTGCTGATCGCTGGAGAAGAACGGTGTGTGAATAAAGACACACCGCTCTCCACTCCTTTTATACCCCTACTCTTCATCAATTGGTTATCAACAATTTTGTTCACGGCCCCGGTCAGAGTTGGTGCTATTTGCATCTGTAACCCACCGACTCCCCCCTTCACTCCCCCCCCCCGCACCCCCCACACCCCCAACACCCACCCCGGCGATACGTATGTTTAAAATTATGAAGTGATGTTGAGAAAATCACTCCGGTGTATCCAACTAGATATGACGATGATTACGTGGCCAACAGGATTGCACCTGTTCAGAGAAATAGTGAAGGAGAGCATAGTGAAGAAACAGAGGTAGCAGTAAGGCCCCGGTCATATTTGGATGAGCCGACGTCTCCAGCACGGTCGATACACACAGAATGCATTGGAAATGATGGAGTGAGGTTGAGAAAATCACTCGGTGTATCCGACGCGGTCGATATCCATGCAATACGTGGATGACGGCGGATGAGAAAATCACCGGGTGGGCGGGCCTATGATAAAACATTGCGTATCACTAGAAAGCTAACCTTACTGCTACCTCCGTTACTTCACCATACTCTCCTTCACTATTTCTCTGAACAGGTGCAATCCTGTTGGCCACGTAATCATCGTCATGTCTAGTTGGATGCACCGAGTGATTTTCTCAATCTCACTCCATCATTTTAAAGGCAGGGTTCGCGATAAAAGCGACTTTTGAGCTCTCTTCATAAGAATGTAGATTTGGCCATCACAGAAGTTGAAGTAAGTGAAAAAACCCGGAAATTCGCGGGGAAAACGCTCAAAAACAAAGTATAACGGCTAATTACCGGTGTCGGCCGGCCCCCTAATTAACGCGTTTTTCATTAATGCTTGCTTATCCTACATTTCTTTCGCTGTTAAAGTAATCGGTATACTTCAGAAATGTTCACAAATTACTTTAGAAGCAAAATAAAAGTTGACAAAACAAGCTTTTACCCAAATCTCGATAATTGGGGGCGGGAGGACACCAAGCCATAACTTTCTCCTGAGTTTTTTCTCCAATTTTTTACTTATTTTCACTATTGTAATGTCCAGAACTACCATTCTAAGGTGATAGCACAACAACCGATTTTATTGAGAACCCTGCCTTTAAACATACGTATCGACCGGGTGGGTGTTGGGGGGTGTTGCGGGGTGGGGGGGGGGTGTGGGGGGGAGTCGGTGGGTTACAGATGCAAATAGCCCCAACTCTGACCGGGGCCTAAGGCCCCGGTCATAGTTGGATGAGCCGACGTCTCCAGCCCGGTCGATACACACAGAATGCATTGGAAATGGGATGCAAAAATCACTCGGTGTATCCCCCCCCCGCACCCCCAACACCCCCAACACCCACCCGGTCGATACGTATGAACAATATGGTGAGGTGAAGCTGAGAAAATCACTCGGTGTATCCCCCCGCACCCCCAACACCCGCACCCCCAACACCCCCAACACCCACCCGGTCGATACGTATGGTTGAGATGATGGAGTGAGGTTGAGAAAATCACTCGGTGTATCCGACGCGGTCGATATCCATGCAATACGTGGATGAGAAAATCACCGGGTGGGCGGGTCGATGATAAAACATTGCGTATCACTGGAAAGCTAACCTTACTGCTACCTCCGTTACTTCACCATACTCTCCTTCACTATTTCTCTGAACAGGTGCAATCCTGTTGGCCACGTAATCATCGTCATATCTAGTTGGATACATCGAGTGATTTTCTCAACCTCACTCCATCATTTTAAACAGTCGTATCTACCGGGTGGGTGTTGGGGGGTGTTGGGGGGTGCGGGGGGGGGTGTTGGGAGGTGCGGGGGTATACAGATGCAAATAGCACCAACTCTGACCGGGGCCTAAGGCTAGCTTTCTAGTGATACGCAATGTTTTATCATCGGTTCGCCCACCCGGTGATTTTCTCATCCGCCGTCATCCACGTATAGCATGGATATCGACCGCGTCGGGTACACCGAGTGATTTTCTCAACCTCACTCCGTCATTTTAAACATACGTATCGACCGGGTGGGTGTTGGGGGTGTTGGGGGTGCGGGGGGGGGATACACCGAGTGATTTTTGCATCCCATTTCCAATGCATTCTGTGTGTATCCACCGGGCAGGAGACGTCGGCTCATCCAACTATGACCGGGGCCTACGAGAGCCATCCTCCCCGGAGCTCCAGACCTACATTCCAGGCCCAAGGCCCAAATCCAAGATTTCCACGTAATTATGAAGACCCATCCTCTGTAACAACTGCCAAGCGCGAACTCTCGTTTCCTCCGGATAAGCGAGGTATAGAGAGAAGCTACCCTGGGGCGCCCACATCATGAAACTACTTTGGCACGCCATTTTCTTTCGAGCTCAATAGCGGCGAGATGAGCCATGTTTCCCAATAAATAGATCCGTTCTTCCCCTCACTTTCAAACTTTCTCTTCGTTCAGGTCGGCTCGCATACATCGGTTGCAAATGACGGAGCTACGAGCCTCGGACAACTCGTCCACCATGCTGCCGCAGCTCAATTTTTGAGGAGCTTAACTCCGTCTCTATGGGGCCTTGTACGATTCCAGAGATTCCAGAGACATTCGAATCAGGGCGGGACCGATCTAGAGATAGGCAGAAAAGCAGAAAAACGATTTTGAGGTTGGACTGTGCCTTCAAGGATGAAATGGATGAGCGTTATATATACCCGGGGTGGTATTATAGGTCAACCCGCTGGGAAGTCGAAGAGTAGATGAGGTGAAATTTTAGTACAAAATGCGCGCTCCACGGCCACCTATCGCCTTCCTTGACTTCCCTCGCGACCGCCGGATTTTTTCGAATCGCATAGCTGAAGAATGGCCGCTTCGCGTGGAATCTTTATCTTTTCGCAGTGATCTGGGGGAGAAGTGCCGGACAGCACCGATTGCCAGCATAGCCGTCAAATAATGCGTTGTGGTTTGTGGTATGCACTTGCACACACCGCTCCCAGCTACGCCTATATTGTAAATCACGACCCCCTAACTCAATTCAGGACTAACTGATCGCAATTCATTAATGAGAATGAAAATTTACTAGTATTGAGGATGTCGGCTGTTATCCGTGAATTTCGAGGTGGAAACTCTCTAGAAATCATTTTAACCCTATTTGGACGGTGCTCAGGGGGGGAAATACCCTGCGTGGAGGCTAAATCGTCACTTAGGGGAAGAAATCCCCTGCGTGGAGGCTAAATCTGTCGTGTATCGGGTATTTCGGGGGTGGAAATCAGTTTGAACCCAATTTGGACGGTGCAGCCTGCGGCTGCACCGTCGCTTAGGGGAGGAAATCCCCTGCTTGGAGGCTAAATCTATCGTGTATCGGGTATTTGGGGGTGCAAATCAGTTTGAAACGTATTTGGACGGTGGCTCAGGGGAGGAAAACCCCTTCGTGGAGGCAAAATCTGTCGTATATCGGATATTTCGGGGGTGAAAATCCGTTCTACTCTATTTGCTTCAACGGAGTGAGATCCCTGGGTGACGGCCTATTCTTCAAGCTAAAACTACGAAAACTGTTACAAGGCCTAAGCCATTCATTACTAGTTTCTGCTACTTCCTTTTTTCACGTTTCATATTTTAGAATTCTCTCTTAGTTCTTATGTTGATCATTCTCTCACATCTTCCTTTAGTAGGGTATCAGATGAACATCTACCTCACAAATAGCGTTTCCGCTATGAATTCGTGGTTCTATCATGATTTGTGATGGAATCAATAACTTAGGCGTAATATCTGCAGTGTGTTGTGCAGTCACACCACCAAACACTGCATTTGACGCCTGTGTTGGCAATCGGTGCCGTTCGGCATTTCGCGTTTTCAATCGATAAGTAACACAGTTTGAATTTCCATCTTACATGGTTTAAGATGAGTTGATCTGCTCCTCTGCCGTGCGCGGTATCATCCTTCCCGTTTCCCTTCGACTTCTCTCGGCGGGTTGTCGGCGAATACGACCCCCATTCCGCCTCATTTCTAGCCAGGCGAAGAGAAGTTTATCAGGATTATATCAAGTCTGATTCTCTTTATCACAGCTACATTTTGCCATGAACAACCGCTTGCGCCGTCCGGAATCAAATGCGCTAAAAGGCTCTATATTCCAGTGCTTCTAAATGATCCGGAGCTACCATCGTCTCTTTTTGTAGGCGTCGAAGGGTGGGGACGGCGGGGGAGGTACGAAGATGTTACTCGCTTTCACCGCGGATTGCATGGAATTAGAACCAGCGAATGGATTAGCAACATTTCTGCATCCCGATTACCGAAATGTTACTCGAAAAACCTTAGCATCTGCTGGAGTCGTCATTGTTGTTGCACAGCCTTTCCCTTCGTCGGAATCCAGCTTATCATCTTTCGATTTCTTACGGCGACGTATAAAATTGAAAGCATTCTTGAAAAACATTCCTGAAAAAGACAGTCACTTATAACCGATTTTTTTAAGGCTATTAGACCTTTTGCTTACTTTTGAGTGGAAGATCGCTTCGATAGAGACTCAGACGCAGTGGCCCAGCAGTTGGTCGAACACGCGTGACCTTGTAACTCCTGTGTCTTCCTTATGTTTAGTTCCAGAGCCCTCAAGGTGTGCTGAGGCACAGGAGACTTTGGAGCAGATGAGAGCACTGGAGCCCACTCACTTTGAGGAAGGCTGTACGACACCACCGTGATATGTATGAATGATGATGAGCGTAATTATTCATGCCTTTTGAACAGATTATTATCTCAGTTGTTTTCCATAACAACTGCTCTGGTGTTATCATTGCAATTACTGTAACTCTACGCGATAGACGAATGGTCCACCAAGGAATAGAAAGTGCACGGGAAACACAAAAATTGTTCGTTGCAGAGCTGATTTGTCGTGAAGGACTGTAGTGCCCAACCCGGCTTATTAATTTTTTTTGGAGGAACCTTTCAGTTGATTCAAAGAGTTATTGGGGAGTTGGACCAAAGGCATGGCCGTGACAACTAAGAGTATGGTAGTAATAATGTCCGTACAAATCGGAACTGAACGAGCAACAGTTGAACGAGTGCTAATCAAGAAAGGAGCATTTTCAACGCGGAAGCGGCTCCGATTCCACTGCAGCTCGCTTTTTTGAACTTTCAGAGAGTTTTTTTTATCAGGCCTCTGCAGTTGCTGTCCGGGTTCTTCCAGTTGCCTCGAACAGCAACGTCAATGGCTTGAAAATTGGGACAACGAAACGAGTTTTCAGGCTGCTTCGATTCCTGTTCGGTGCGGCTCGGGGGCGAAAGTCGCCTGAGCCTGCTTCGAATTGCCCCATTAAGTGTTTGTGGTCTACCTCCAATGTGAAAGGACTACGCATCAACCTTTCCGCTATTTCTCTTATCACAATTTCCGAATAGGAGACGCCGTCAGCACCCAAGCCACAGATGGAAAGATGGATTACCCGCAGAGAAAGCCGTTTAGACGTTTGCTTGGATATTTGTGGCCACGAATATGCCCTAAGAAACATCTATACAACGAATCAGAAGCCGTGTATCATCAACGTTTAACACAAAGAAAACACCCGCATTTCCCTTCTCCTTGATGAGCGACAGTGGGAGAAAAAGACTGACTCTTTGTGTCAATCTTCATCTCCCACTGCCGACATATACCGTATTCTCTCTATCCGAACTATAGTGCATTCCTTCAAAAAATGCTTATGTTCATATCAATGAGAAACGGTTGGTTAGAGATCAATACGCATGAAACTCGCTGCGGCACAACTGCTTTCGCTCAATCGGTGGCGAGCGTGCATATATGCAAATAATGAATATTGATTATTAACAGATCGCTTCTAATTGATATGTAGATATTTAGTTTTTGGTGGGCCACGCTATGCACCTCTTGAAGACAGAATTTTCAATATTTTGAATATTTAATGCCTTCTTCTGCCGATTTGTGCTAACCAGATTATACCCGTTAACGGTTTATTGCTGTTGTGCCTACACAGCTCATATGTAAATTATCTAACTGTTTTGCTTTGCTACGGATTAGTATGATTTGGAAATGTGACATTTGTGAGAAACTCGTTAAAAGAAGTGAAATGTCTTATGCTACTGATTTGGCATGGGAATAAACTCGAAAGAAGCGTCTAAAAACTCAGTGAAATGATTCATCGTTGATTTGGCTGTGCACTTGTTTACTAAACAACAAAAATTGAGCGTGACATTGAAAAACCAAATCACGCAGTTCTTCCTGAGCATTTATGTATTCGTGTGACAGCAGTTCTCTTAGTTGACGACATTCGCATAAACACACTACGTGATGTTATTTCCACTTTCATTAATTGATAGTCAATCGGAAGCCAACGCGTCAAATAATTTAGTAATGCTTGAAAATCAATATTTCTCAATGATCGAGGTGGGAGACACAACATAATTTCGCAAGGACCTGAGACTTGTTAACCTTAACTGCAAGCGTTAGGTTGATTTCAGAAGAGAAGCGCGTGTTTGGATTTCCAATGTCACACTCAATTTTTGTTGTTTAGTAAACAAGTGCACAGCCAAATCAACGATGAATCATTTCACTGAGTTTTTAGCGCTTCTTTCGAGTTTATTCCCATGCCAAATCAGTAGCATAAGACATTTCACCTCTTTTAACGAATCTCTCACAAATGTCACATTTCGGAATCATACTAATCCGTAGCGAAGCAAAACAGTTAGATAATTTCACTTTATTTAAGCAAAAGTTTCCTTTTAAAGGCTTATTACACCCTCAGATATGACTTTCATATGTCCATGCAGTTGTGTAGTACACTCCTCTTGCATAACACTTGCCCACCCCTTTTAGCGCGACCACAGTTCACACCATTTTTCTTGGTTTCCAAACCTAATGACGACTAGATGAAACAGGATTATAATTTGCCACCGGCACAAAATTCTCACGGAAGTGAAGTAGTTTTTCCTACCAGAGTTTTCCATGAGTAGGCCCCAGTATCGTGTTTTCTTTATCACCGGTGAGGCCGTTTCCCTAATCTCTAGTGTGTTCAACTTCAGCCGCTCACCTCCGGAGAAAAATGGTGTGTGAAAGAAAACACACCGCTCTCAATTTCTTCTATACCCTACCCGTTATCAACTGGTTATCATCAATTTTGTTTACCGTGAGAATTTTGTGCCGGTGGCAATTTATAATCGTCACTAGATGAACGGATGAATCGCGACCGCGTTTTCGATTTTCACTCCTTTGGCGGTCCTCCAACTTGGGTCAAACACACGATCCGTAACGCTTGGCGTACTCCCAGTGGGGTCCCGCACTATTTCCCCGACGCTTGGCGCACCCGAAGTTGGGTCCCGCACACGTTCCCCGGCGCTTGGCGCGCTCCCAGTTGGGTCCCGCACACTTTTCCCGGCGCTTGGCGCACTCCCAGTTGGGTCACGAATACGTTCCCCGGCCCATGGAGCACTTCCAGTTGGGTCCCGCACGCTTTCCTCGGCGCATGGCGTACCCGAAGTTGGGTCCCGCACACGTTCTCCGGCGCTTGGCCTGCTCCCAGTTAGATCCTGGCCACTTTTTCCGGCCCTTGGCGCGCTCCCAGTTGGGTCCCGCTCCCACACACGTTCTGTGGGGTTTGGAACACTTCCAGTGGGCACCGCATACGTTCCCCGGCGCTTGGCGCACTTCCAGTCAGGTCCCACACACGTTCTGTAGCGCTTGGCACATTTCCGTTGGGGTTCCGTACACGTTCCCTGGTGCTTGGCGCACTCACAGTTGGGTCCCGTACACTTTTACGGGCGCCTGGTGCCTGTTCATCCCGCACACGTTCTCCGGCGCTTGGTGCACTCTTGGTTGGGTCTCGCACTCTCTTCCCTGCGCTTTGCGCATTTTCATTCGGGTCCCGCGCACGTTTCCTGGCGTGTGGCACACTTCCAGTTGGGTCCCGCACACGTTCTCCGGAGCTTGGCCTGCTCCCAGTTAGATCCCGGTCACTTTTTCCGGCCCTTGGCGCGCTCCCAGTTGGGTCCCGCTCACACACACGTTCTGTGGGGTTTGGAACACTTCCAGTTGGGCACTGCATACGTTCCCCGGCGCTTGGCGCACTTCCAATCAGGTCCTACACAGGTTCTGTGGCGCTTGGCACATTTCCGTTGGGGTTCCGCACACGTTCCCCGGCGCTCGGCGCACTCAGTTGGGTCTCGCACTCTCTCCCCCGCGCTTTGCGCATTTTCATTCGGGTCCCGCGCACGTTTCCTGGCGTTTGGCACACTTCCAGTTGGGTACCGCGCACGTTCCTTTGCGCATGGCGCACTTCCAGTCGGACCCCGTATAATAAACGGTGTGCATACGGTTCTTGATGGACGTAAAGGAGACCTACTCTAACGCTTGCAATCAATTCCCTCTTATCACAGTACCACTCCATTTCTCTCAATTGGCCAACCATGTTTCTTATCATTCAAAAGTTTCATCGGACTCACACACACACACAGACACACATTTTAAAATTCACAAATTTTTCAATATCTCGAGAACCACAAAGCAGATTTTTCTGAAGCTTGGGCAGTGTTAAGAACCTATACTGCTCTACATTTTGTGAAAATGCTAAGTTTGGAACTATCTTCCAAACCGAGATTCTGTAACGAGGGGTGTGCGCAGAAACAATCCTTTTCCAAATCAGGTGCGCGCTTCGCGCGCACCACAAATAGCTGAGGAATGCAGAGCGGTTTCGGTAGTATAATGGTACAAGGCTCAAAAATAGAAGTGCACCCTCTATTTGAAACACGTCTAATTAAGATCCATTTAAGGTAAATGGTAAATTGGTATTGTTGGTGTGGTTTGTGGTAGCTGGTATTGTTGCTGTGTTCTATGTTGGTTACGTTATTGCATCGTCTGTGGTAACTGGTAATCTTGGCGTGGTCTACGTGGTTACGTTATCGGATCTGGACACCGACATCACTTCAACAGGCGAGCACTCTTGTGGCCGAGTGTGAAATTTTTCTTTTTATTCTTTTGTGCCACCGCATCAGGTCTATTTTTCTTTTTATTCTTTTGTGCCACCGCATCAGGTCTATTTTTTTAATTGGTTGTAACCCGATGACGAGCGAAACTCCGGTCTGCCCTCCGACACCTCAGGGCAGCAAGATCCGCAAAAGCCTCATGGAAGAGATGTCGTCGGAGATGGACTTTGGTAAACCCGCAAAGGCGCTGGTGGACGACGAATCGCTGCCGATTCATATACGGACAATTCTCGCTTATCTCCTGAATGCAAGGAGTCAGGTTGAATCGTTATGTAAGAGAAATTGTGAGTTATCCGAGATGGTCCGCGATATGGTTAAAGGCAGTGGTCACGATGAAAAACGCTATCGAAAAAAAACTACAAAAGTCAGCTTAGATCGAGAACAGCTGAAAAACTATTAATGCAGCGCGGTAAGAAACGAGCTAGAATTAGAGTTTCTGAGGCCCAAAGAAGCCAGTCCGTGCACACGTGCACAGCGCCGACCAAAAAGATCGCAGTCTCATGCCGAGCAGTCAAAAATCATCGACATTCAGAGGAAGAAATAAATGCAAATTCACCGAATAAAAACAGTTGAACAATGAAAGCAAGCACTATGTTTTTGACTAGATGTGTACATAAGGCTCATCTATTGAAACTCAATTTCAAGCCAACGGATGTTCTTTATATTAGAGATCATCGATGTCGATGATGTAGAGTGGGCTGATTCACCATCAAAAGACAAGGAAGTTCAGGCTTGAAATTCGGCTCAAAACAGTGTTTTTTCGCGATTTTTTCTTATAGGTCCTACTACTTGAAACCTAGAAAAGGGTTTAGAGAGGAAAAGAAGAGAAGCATATTTGATCGCGACCACTGCCTTTAAGGCTAATGCGGAGCTAAGCCAGGGCAATGATAGATTGAATGCTACATTCTCAGACATTGGGAGCAGCGGACAGCTGGCGAAAATTCGCCAGTTGCTCAACGGGTGGGTGACAGCTGACATTTAGCTGGCCAATGGCTATCACGAGGCCGACAGTTGGCATACACGAGGACGACAGCTGGCTCATACTTGGCATCTCAATAAGTGCGAGCGGCGGACCGCTGGCGAAAA
The DNA here is from genome assembly GCA_029168955.1 of Aplectana chamaeleonis. Taxonomy (NCBI): domain Eukaryota; kingdom Metazoa; phylum Nematoda; class Chromadorea; order Rhabditida; family Cosmocercidae; genus Aplectana; species Aplectana chamaeleonis. The sequence goes on along the minus strand of JAPDOI010001868.1, from coordinate 52,494 downwards.
TGTGCCAGCCGCCTGAAAGCTGCGTGATAACTTGCATTCAGCTGACAAGGGCAATCACACCTCGAAATTACCGAGAGCATGAAAACGCAGTTATCCACCAATCGGCACTCGGCTAGCGCTTAACCGCCCAGAGGCCTTCGTTTGGCGCTGAGTCGTCACATGACTGGCACTCGAGAGAGCACGTTTTAGCATGTTATAGTTTGATCTCTGATTTCATTGTTAAGCTCAGCCGGTATATAAGGCGATTCAGTCCAATGAGTGCTCACTCAGCGCTTTGATGCTGGCCCTGGAAGGTGACCTGAAGTCACTCAACAGAGGCTAGCATATTTTTGGCAGCTGAGGGGAAAGTCCCCACGGCGTGGGGGGATGAGGTGGGGTGGGTCCTTCACCTCAAGGCTCATTCATAGCTGGTCGCTTCAACTTCAAGTCGAAGCGACCAACAAAACTGCCGCGATTTGAAATCGCTGAACGAAGCTATTTCAAATCGCTTCGTCGCTTCGTCGAGTCGCTCGGGCGGCCGCAGTTTTGCTTAAAAAATACGGACAATTGCGGACAACGCCGCAGGAATCAAACAAACATTTTTTCTGGGTTTTTGCTCGCTCCTCCTGATTTTTTGTGACGTCGGTGCCTTAATCCTCTGAATAAAATAGTCTTGTATAGTTTTACAACAAAAACATGGCTTAAAGAGACGACGGGATGCAATTTGCTTGTACAGCAACATAAAACTTCTACTAACGTTAGTAATAGCCGAAAGCTCTGCATGAAATGTGATTTCTCGGTAGCCTTATTGAACTTTCTCAGCTCTATAATCCTGAATGTATGATAAATACACGTTTTTTTCCCTTTCACATGCCGTATTTTATGCGAGTGAACTGTGACGTCTAAAATTTTGCGCCACATACACAAGGTTGTGACGGTTTAGTCGCTTCGACTAGACGCTTCCATAATGGGAGCGACGCGACTAGTCGAAGCGACCTAACAAAATCGAGCAGGTTGCTTCGACTAGCTATGAAATACCCCAGTCGCTCGGCAATCGTGACTGAAACTGCAAACAGTTCCAACCCGTCGCGACTCAGTGCACGATCTGTTGCCGCGACGGGTTTTGTACCTGTTGGCAGTGCCGCGACTAGTTGAAGCGACCCGCTATGAATGAGCCTTCAGACCGTTGCGTAGGCGATCTCCTACGCAACGATCTGCCGTGAGGGACCTACCCCGATTGATCGGTCTGACAAGAGACTGGCGGACCGCTGGCAAATGATTGCTCTACAGCGGGCTGCCAGGTAATTGCCAAGATACTGCTAGCGGTCGGCCACTAATGGCTGTCCGATACCGGGAATGGTTTTAGCTCGCCAGGTAAATGCCGCCGGTCCGCCAATTTCAATGTCTGAGTTGAGAGAAGCCCTTCGTAGTCAGGATTTTCCGGATAGTATCAGTGATGTTCCTTGTGTCAGTGCTGTTTCTGATTCAGTTGTGCCGTCATCCCCTTCTGCAGGTTTAGAGAAGTCGAATGTTTTTAGAGAGATTGAGCGTAGTCGCTCAGTCGTGATCATAGGAGTTCCACAGAATCGTCGCAAGTGCCCGCGTGACAGAGCTAATATTAATCATTTATGTGTTTTTGATATATTAAACTTTCTGTCCATTGATGGCTTGCCTGCATCGATGAATCGCCGCTCACGTTCCTCCCGAGGGAGGGAGGCTCTAATGAACAGGCCATTAGTGAAGGAGAAACGCTTAAAGGCATACGCGCAGGAAACCGTATATTATTTCTTCATGTTTTTGTGTAGCTTGGCCTCTCTAGTGAACGAAAACGTCGACGGCGCCCATGAAAAACTTCCATTCGTAAAGAAAATTCATTTGGAACACCTTGTAAATACAAATTTGAATTTCGCGCCGAAATCGTTTTTAAAGTTTTTCTGCATTTGGGGGCCTTGTCACTGTTATTTTCAAAGTTTTTCTACAGCGGAGTTTGTGCCGTAACTGATTTTCATGGTGTTTGCCGGTCGGACCTGCATTCTATGAAAAAGTGCTAGATGACTGGTGAGAACTGGTGGCGGATCCTCATTTTCAACCTCTTCCAGCCTCATAATCCTAGGTTTTTGAAGCGCCAAAACTCACCGGTGTGGTCTACCGGGCTCATTCATGAAATTGAGCCCAAGAAATGGAAATTGGTTTTCAGCGCGAACGATGCCTTTAAAGGCAGCATACACGCTCGCAAGCATAGTCGAGATAACAGCATAGATAGGTCCGCACGGCCCGTAATATGTCGTCAACGACGTTTGAAGCGCTGAAAACTGTCCAGGATGACAATATTTGACAATGTTTGAGCAATCTTGCCTTCCACGCCCGTATTTTCACACCCCTTCGAGTAACAGAATGAGAATCGATACTTGAGAAAACATGTTATAACTTAGAATGATAGCACTATAAAAAGGGAGTGCAGTAGAGAAAAAACTCGATGTACCTCAATATAACATGTTTGTGCACTGATAAAATCCTCCATTTCAAGAGGTCAGCCAAATCAGAGCGGCATTCTCGGAAGTGGACGAGAGTCAATAGGTATGCAGACATGTTATATTCAAGTAAGCCAAGCTATTTCTCTCGTGCACTCCCATTTGATAGTGCTATCACTCTCAATTATCACACGTTTTCACAAGTATCGATTCTCATTCTGTTACTCGAAGGGGTGTGAAAATACGGGCGTGGAAGGCAAGATTGCTCAAACATTGTCAAATATTGTCATCCTGGACAGTTTTCAGCGCTTCAAACGTCGTTGACGACATAGTACGGGCCGTGCGGACCTATCTATGCTGTTATCTCGACTATGCTTGCGAGCGTGTATGCTGCCTTTAAGCTGAGGAGCGCGCTTCAGTACTGTCCTGGCGATGTTCGATGCAGGGAGGATCACTTTGAGCAACCTATTATGAGAAGAGTCATCGCGGCTCATGCGATGTATCGATGCAGGCAAGCAATCAATGGACAGAAAGTTTAATATATCAAAAACACATAAATGGTCATTATTAGCTCTGTCACGCGAGCACTTGCGACGATTCTCTGGAACTCCTATGATCACGACCGAGCGGGGTGTGCTGCGTTATGCCCGAAATGGGCGGAGCGGGGGCGGAGTCGGCTGTAACCAACTGCCCAGTTGGCCGGTCGTAAACGCAGGCGCGAGGAACGCAGTTATAGCGCTGCACTCACTACGACAGCGTCCACCAACTAACGAGCCATTCAAGCCAATTGACGAGAAAGGAGAGAAATTAAGGTGTGGTGAGATAGGACAATATCAACCGTAAAGGAGTTATTCGATTTGGTTCCAAATCGAATTAATAGCAAGAATACAGGAATACTTCCACGATTTTCGGTTGTTTTTTGCCGTAACTGCAGTTCAACGTCGCAGTGCACGTTATGGTATGTTTACACAAGGTGCTGAGTTGATCGCAAAACGCTTGGCTCCGGGCGAGATTGAACCAGCATATTCCCTTTCCGGGGGAGCGCCTTATCGCACTGCACCACCGAAGCCCCAGCGCCGCTCTCACTCAACTGCTCGGTAAATCTTCACCGAAGCAATCATCCTTTCACCCGCATAACGGGATGAAACAGGAATACCGTCAGAGACTATCTAACAGTCGTAGACCTGTCAAGATGATGCCCTAGTTAAGTCTTACACGATTTTCGGTTGTTTCTTGCCGTAACTGCAGTTCAACGTCGCAGTGCACGTTATGGTATGTTTACACAAGGTGCTGAGTTGATCTCGCCCGGAGCCAAGCGTTTTGCGATCAACTCATCAACTGTGTTAACAGGAATACATACTTCGACTATTCGGGATTTGAATATCCTATTTGCTCGAAAGTTTCACACTTCGAATTTCTAGAATATGTGATCTACTTACTAGAGACTGATTTAAACTTCCCGTAGCAATTTGGAAAACCATGTTGTAGTTGCTGTAGGTCTGTGACAGTACATAAATTGACCGTGCTCGAAAAATTTTCTGTAGATCTCCTACAAGAGAACTACTTTAAGTTATACTAACCATTCCAAATGAAATGTACTTTTCTGGAACCATTCTTGGACGTGAATTCCGAATATGCCTATGGGGGGTAGTACATCACCGCAAAGCTTTAAAAGCGCTCATAACTTCTTCCAGAGTGAAACTAGGCAGCCGCGATGGGCATATCCGGACTTTACGTCCAAAAATGGTTCTAGAAAAGTACATTTTGTTTGGAATGGTTAGTATGACTATGACGATGGCTACTAGTTCCCATTTAGTTAGGCATTTAGCCGAGTCTGAGTATGAGATATTGGAGCACTGTCCTTCCCCTACAATATATTAAAATTGCGCTTTGAAACTCAATGGTATGTGAGCAAGCCTGCCTTGTTAGTGAATTCAGTTTTCCTTTTTTTTCAATTATTCGATTCATATTTGATTCATTCGAGGGTTGGGATAATGTTCTTTTTTTCATAGCGAGTAATTTCGGTTTTTAGAATTTTTGAGTCATTTGGCACAATACCGCTGCTATTCAGAGGAAAAAGGGGCGAAAACGCAAAAGTGGGCAATTAAAGCGTCTTTCCACCATAACTCGGGAAGATCTATGTAGTTCTTTTTTGGAAACTGTAGTATTTGTAATAGAGCCCATGAAGGGACATCTATTATTAAAAGTGTAAATAATATTTAATGATGTTAATGATACTACAAGATTGGTAATCAGGGGTGGTAGTAAATGGTGTGTTAACCGCGAATAAACCGCCACCTCCAAGCCGCCAACATACCGCGAATTAAATGCAGTAGAGCCGCCAAATTAACACGTATTAACCGCCACCTCCTGGCCGGCTACGAACCGCGAAATAGGTGCCACGGTTTGTTGCCGGTTTAACGAAAGCTGCCCTCTGCTTACACATACATTATGCGTGACCTTCGTCCGCATAAGTATTTTCTACACTTGGACACGAACGACGTTTACGGTGGAAAGACGAGGGATCGGAAAGATTATACAAGTGATGCTATTTATTTTATTCATTAGGAAGAGCTTCCGAAAGGAACTTCGTAATATTTTGCTTGTTCGAAACACGATCAAAATGCAATTTTTTAAATTTTCCTTGTAAATCCTAATTCTCGTAATTTTTTGTGAGCTCCGTGAGTTTTCAGGACCACTCTCGAAAAGACATGTTAGATTAATCATTAGCCTCAATCAATCAATTGCGTGTGATCTGACAAAAGTTTGCATTTGTAGTAACTTTGTTAACTTTTTTTTTGATATTTTCAAACAAAAGTTTTTTTGAAAAACAAAAAATTTATCGGAAGGAAATTTCGAGTGAACGAAAATTTGAGAATTTCTGGATGAATTATTTACAAGGTGTTCTTGAAAAGGTAACGCTAGGTGCGAAAAAGACATTCCGCAACTCGTCGAGTAATGCATAAATTCAAAGAATGTCCTGCATTCAACTGAAATGGATAGTTAAAAACCTATAAGAATGATGATAAACTAGATAGTCTATTTTCGTTCTTGAAAATAAATTCAAGTGTTTTTTTTTGGAAGCGTGCAACTGAAGTCTGGCGTCCGAGATTGGGGTAATGGTGTGGTTTCGGTCATTGATGCAGTTGAATTTGTGAAGTGTTTGCCGTCTTCTCAAAATGAAACTAATCCACCGCCCGCAGTTAGTGTTGAAAATATATAGAAACACTGTTACACACTCATATGCGCATCGTTTAAGAAAAAGATTTTGTACACATATTTCAAGGTAAGAATTTGAAACACTTCGAGTGGCTCTAACAATGCACCAAAGCAACTGCGTCGCGGACCCTCAAAAAAAAAATAAGAGGCCACGATGGCACTGATCTGGCAATGAAAGAGGAGTATTAGAATCTTGCAGAAAAAGGAGAACAAATTTAGTTGGTTCAGAAACAAGTTCGCATTTCTTTCCCACAAAACTCGCCCGATACGCCCCGACTAACGCTGATTAATCATTACTAAAGCATCAAATCACTTGAAAATCAGTGGCTTGCAAAATTTTCACTTTTTTGCACTGAAAAAGTTGTGGAAACCCCTTCGAAACGCGAGCAAACAAATAATTTACTACATACTCCTCATAGCCTGTGCTATGCAATGAATTATGAAAATGAAACTAACCTGATAATAGCAAAGCGAATGAATTCCGGAAGAAAATAAACAAAAGCGGGAGAAGTGTCGGCGCTCGAAAAAAAATTAACAGCTGATTGGGAGGGATTGATTAGTGCCACCAAAGAAGACGGCTAACGTGTTTCAGCAATGATCCTTGCTTTGTTTTTGATCCCTCATCGCCCGTTTCCCTGGCGGAAGCCGTTAAAAGACTCTCCATTGGAACACCTTTCAGTTTTAAAGATAGGGTGACGTCCTGGATCAAAATCGCTAACAGTGCTATCAAACTTCCTTAACCCTCTGCATTAATTAAACTCGTGCTTGCCCTCAGTATGGATGGTCAAAACTGTTCCTACTGTATCTTGCTAACCGCATCCAAAAACTCCTCGGGAGGAGTTTTTCGTTAACCGCCAGTTCCTCTCGCATTTCAGCACTATTTCCGTGCTGTCTGCGAGAGTATGTTAAACGCGAACTTACCGCGAGGATGCCACATGGCGGAATTTTAGAGAAAAAACAGACCTGAAAACGTTTTGAAAAGGCTATTTTTCGTAACAAAGGTTACAATTGTCGCTTTTTCGAGGCGTTTTCATTGGAAGTGTATAAGAGGCCTACCACTGGGGGATGTTAGGGTGAAACTAGAGCGAGTTCTCTCTTAACTATCAAGAGTTATCATTACAATCTGGTGTGGTTAAACTCGCGTTTAACGCGAATTTAACTCCTGTTAACTCGCGTTTAACACACCCAATTACTACCACCCCAGATGTTTCTAGCAACAGTTACCTTTATAGCAACCTTTATAAAATTGGATCGATTGGCTTGAGTAGCTCGGTAGTTGGTCCAAACGGCCGTGGTGAGAGCGAGGCTATAATTGCGTTCCGCGCACCTTCGTTCGCTCCTCGTTCACGACCGGCCACCTGGGCACTTGGTGACAGCCGACTCCGCCCCTGCCCCGCCCATTTCGGGCATAACGCTTACCCCCCGCTGAGCGGAGGGCTCGTCGCAGTCCTGCCACTGCTAGTGTCAATCATGCTGGTGCAAATGTAAGTACTCCCGTTAGTGGTACTACCCCTGTTTTAGTGAGTTCTCCGGCTGTCAATGTTGGTGTAAACACTCCTGTTAATGTCAGTACTCCTGGTGTAAACGTTAATGCTCCTGTTAGGGTGAATTGTGTCAATATCAGTAACAACCTAATTTCTTCCCAAGAGCTTAGTACGAGTTCGAATTGTATTCCCGGTCAGCATGTCAGTGATAACGTTGCCGCCGGGCATTCGGGTGTTAGTTTAAGCTTGTAAATCCTCTTCGGACCGCGGATAGCAATTCCAAATGTCTCTCTTCCAACATACGTTCCCTTCCTAAAAACATAAACAGTCTTATAGGATACATTCAACAATTTGATTTTGGCATTATAGCGCTGCCTGAAACGTAGTTGACGCCTCACATCACTGGTGCTCCGCTATTTGGTGGCTTATGTTCTCAGTTTGATCTACTTAAATGTGACCGACCGCACAAGAGGGGCGAGGGAGTGACTCTTTTGTTGAGTAAGTCTCTTTTTCCAAGGTTAGTGTACGATGAGTCTTGTTCTGAAGGGCATGAACTACTTTGTGCTGACATTGTTGTTAGTAAAAGAACGCTGAGAATAGTTATTGTTTACAAGCACCCTCATGTACTGCAGACTCTTTTGAGACTTTTATTAAAACCTTAGGAGATTTGCTTTCTTGTAGCCAGTCTTGTATCATCACGGGCGAATTCAATTTACCAGATATATCGTGGGAACAGCTTGTTCCTACGGCTACCAATCTGAGCAGTAAATAGTTCCTAGATATGTGCGCGTCGCATAATCTAACCCAGAATAACGTTATGGCTACACGAGGTAGTAAAATTTTAGATCTGTTACTGTCCAATGAGGATAGGTTGATTGTAAAAGTGGATACTCTGGCCCCATTGGGCACCAGTGATCATGCTTCTATAGTATTCGAGCTAAACGTACATATCGAGGTATCTGATAGTAAAATTTTTAATAGAATATACAGCAAAGCAAATTTTGCGTGTATCAATGAATACCTGGACAGCGTGGATTGGTATGGCTCACTGTACTGTGGATACCGTAGAAGATACTCAGACGTTCGCTGTTGTCCACAGGACACGATTGAGATGTCACCTCACGCAATGCTCCCTGTAGACATCCAAAAGGGGCATGGATCGACCCTCGAGAACTGCCCGTCGCCCCCCTCCTTGGTGCCGTAGACAACCTATCCGCGGGAACGCTTTTGCTGTAGACATCCCATCGGAGGAGGATCTCCATCCCCGATTCCGCGTTCACATTCTATCAACACCCTGTAGACCTGATATTACCATCCCAGTGGAGCATCAACCGCTTTTTGACGTCACCCCTTAAGGGCAGCATACACACTCACAAACATGGTGTAGATAACAGCATAAATAGGACCGCACGGCTCCTACCATGTCGTCTACGACGTTTGAAGCGCCAAAAACCATCCAGGATGACAATATGTGACAATGTTTGAGCAATCTTGCCTTCCACGTCTGTATTTCCCACCCGTTAGAGTACGAGAATTAGAAATGAAACTTGAGAAAACATGTGATAAGATAGAGTGATAGCACTATCTCATGAGAGCGCACGAGAGAAATAGCTTGACTTGCTTAAATGTAACATGTCTGCATACCGATTAACTCTCGTCCATTTTTGAGAATGCCGCTCTACTTCGGCTGACTTTTTGAAATGGAGGATTACATAGGTGAACATACATATTTTCAGGTGAATAAAGTTGTTTCTCTCGTGCATTCCCATTTGGTAATGCTATCACTCCAACTTATCACATGTTTTCTCAAGTTTCTTTTCTCATTCTCGTACTCGAATGGGTGGGAAAACACTGGCGTGGAAGGCAAGATTGCTCAAAAATTGCCAAGTAATATTGTCATCCTGGATGGTTTTTGGCGCTTCAAACGTATTTGACGACATGGTAGGGGCCGTGCGGTCCTATTTATGCTGTTACCTCGACCACGTTTGTGAGCGTGTATGCTGCCTTTAAACGGCGCTATGCCTTCTTTCGAAACTTGATGATGAGGCCCGATTTTCCTTATTGCAGTTCTAATCTAAGCGGAACAGAGAAATTGGACTCTCTCAATCAAATTTTCCAGAGAAAAACTAACATTGGCGTGGATCCTAATGAGACTTTTCGTTCCTCCTTGGAGGTTGGCGCAAACTCGGTGCACCTACGTAATAGCATATGACACCGAGTTTGCGCCAACCTTCGAGAGTAAACGCAAAGTCTCATTAGGATCTATACCGACGTTACATTATTTTAATAATGATGTCCTTATGCGGACAACACTCTACTGCTTCCAAATGAACTACTATAACTTATACAAACCATTCCAAATGAAATGTACTTTTCTAGAGCCAGTTTCGGACGTGGAGTCCAAATATGCTCTTTGTCACCCTAGAAAACGTTATAGCAGTTTTTTTTTCTCCGATTTTTGTACCTATTGCACCCTCGAAAAAGCGCATTAATTTTATGAAAATCCGGAAACAGACCTCATAATCGTGTTCTGGGCCCGAAACAGCCCTCCAAGGCAAAGTTTGGGTGAAAGCGCATTCTCCGAGCTATGTGCAGACTGATGGCGTTCTTGACTTGTATGGATTTTCGGTTCAGCGTTCAATTATATCAATTACGGGGTACAGAAAGCGTTGAAAAAAACATTTTCTCCAGGTTTTGACTTAAAATTCAACCTGGGGGTGATTTGTGGTGCTGATCACGAATCTGAGGTTTACCTGTGGTTTTTCCTAAATTCGACTAAATTTGTTCAAAGCTTTCCACCGGCAGAAAAATTTGACGGCAAAATCGACTTTCGACGACTTCCGGAATGTGACAAAAGATGTGGCTCAAATCGTTCTTTTGGGGTTTATTTGAAGTGCTCAACACGAATCTGATGTCAGTTTATGGATTTTCGACAGCTTGCGATAGATTACGTTGGGTATACGGTATAGTTTTACACGAACGAATTTTTTGAAAAAAGTTCCGATATTTTTTTCGTTCGTTCGAAAATTCGTCGAAAGTAATTTTTTCAAATTCCGTTCGTTCAAAATTTCGTCGAACGATTATTTTTCAATTTTCGTTCGTTCGAAATTTCGTCGAACGAATTCTTTTCAAATTGCATTCGTTCGAAATTTATTTTCGAAATTGTACAGCTATACGGTAGTTCGATCAATGTCACAGATTTGTCTCAAACTTTCTATGTGGGGGTTTTTTGGGGTGCTGAATACGAATTCGATGTCCATTTGTCTGTTTTCAAACTATTAAGTTCTGCCTCCTGAATAACATGTTACCTACCGTAACTTACAGTAAACCTATAAATTCCGACAAGCGAACCCCAGATTCGTGTTCAGCAGTACATGTTTATCGCAGCATCCGGAGAAAAATAAAAAACACCTCAAAAATTCCATGGTGGGTACCCTTAGCTTGCCGCTAAGCTATAAAAACGCTCATAACTTCTTTCAGAGTGAGTCTAGGCAGGCTAAGATTATACCGGAGTCACTCACATTTTCCGCTACTAGTAGCAAGAACATCCTCCCAGATTATCGCCGTATCCAATGCGCGCCGAATATGCATTCAACCCGAAGACAAGGCGGTTAGGAGCACAGTCAGAGAACGTACTGCTAGGGAGCACGTGCTCTTATAGTGTTTCAGATTACAGCACGTGCCCCGACAAAACTTTCAATGCGTGCGTGATACACATTCAACTCGATGAAAAAAGGATTTCCCAAAAATGGAAAGAATGCGAAAAACTCTTGAGGCGGGACACAGATGCCGGCAGCCTCGCTGGTTAAATTACACTAGTTTGCGGTGCTTTGCTTGCCCAGCCGTTGGAGACCTCGTTCAACCAATCGCGGCCCCAGATGGTGCTCGGCGAGCTGGCCGAGTCGCATGTCGGTGTGCCGGGCGCGTCGCGTGCCGATGTGCAGCTACGATAACGCTGGACTAGCTTGCAGCACGTGCTCGCGCGATTAAATTTTGCAACACGTGCTCCTACGGTAAAATTTTGCAGCACGCGCTGTTTTTTGGAGCACGTGTCCCTGCAATACACTCTTTCAATGGGAGTGGTCACTCGAGTTGGATACATATTCAACACGCATTCGGCACACACATTTTTGAGCTCGCAAGGTACTCCATTTTGCTGATCCCGGACTACGCTAAAACGGCTTACCTTGTTAACCAGAAAAGGTAATATTGGCTAACTACGCTTATTTTTTTAAATCTACAATTTTTTCATCTCGCTACATTTACCTTTCCTCGAGTATTGGCAACTTGGACAAGGATGGGAATCAGGGTAAATGAACACCCCCGAATGATCAGAGATTCCTGACAAACAACTAAAAATGACGCAAATGACACACATAAAGGGATGGAAAAAAATCAAAATCTGCCTACGAAGGCAGTTGCTGAAGGCTCCGTAAGCCACGGAAACCTTCGGGTACATCACGGGGAACTCCGCGAGGTGCATCTCTCGGCATGCCACCAACGCCCCTTCCACGGGAAGACGTTATTAAAAAAAACGAATCACAGATCTCTTGTAATTAAAAAAAGAGTAGAATTCCCATAGAAGTCTACAGCATCATCAAAAAATAAAACGAAATGCAAATCTCATATAACCGAAAATGAGAACTTGGACGGCACGATCTTCGTGGTACATCGATTGATGGACGCTGCCACCGCCCCTCCCGCGAATGTTCTGTAGAACAGCCCACCGACCTGCGCAGCCGTAGACATCCCAAATTGACGTCCTGTGCACAACAACTCGGTCTGCGTCGATTTAAGGCACTCGGCGGGATTGCAGGTCGATGGGCTGTTTAACAGCCCGTCGCCCCCTGCTCAACAGCACACCGGGACGACCCCGCGTAGAGCTGCCTGTTCGCCAGCAGTGACTCGTTCTGGGCGGATCGACGTCCTGTAGACAACAGCGAACGTCTGAGGTAGAGGACGGCCAAAAATTTCTACCTCTGACAAATGTGTTTAAGAAAGCATTCCTTGAGGATACTGACTTGTATGAGCGTGTTAGTCCTTCTCTTTTTCCTGTTATGCCTGACTATGTATGTTTTCACCCGGTTCAACTATCAGAGCTACTAGCAGAATGGCCTAATTCGTTTTCTGACACTCTGGATCACATACCATTATGTTTCATAAAAAAGGTGATTGATATCATAGTTAGCCCGCTTGCACACATTTTCAACCTGAGTTTTATGCGTGGAGATGTTCCGAGTAGATGGCGTACATCCTTTGTAACTCTTATACCAAAAAAGAAGCCGTGTTCTAATACCAACAATTACCGGCCTATTAGTATCACGTATATTTTTGCAAGGCTGTTCGAAAAAGTATTGAAGAAAAGGATTATGGCTCATCTTGAGGAGCACTCCATCATCTCGAAGCACCAACATGTTTACCAAAAGGGTAAATCCACAATTTCGGCGATGCTGCAGACGCTCGAAGACTGGACACGTGCGCTGGACAAGGATATTGGTGTAGATGTTATTTACCTCGATTTTTCCAAGACGTTCGACAGAGTTCCCCATCGTAAATTAATAAACAAACTGGAAATATTGGGTATTCATCCGCGTATAGTGGCTTGGATTCGTGCTTTTCACACGGGCAGAACTTTCAGAGTCCGGCTCAACAGTCTACGTTCTCCTCTCCATTTGCAATCCTCAGTGGAGTTCTCCAGGGTGGAGTGCTTCCACCGATTCTCTTTAATATCTATACATAAGAGCTTCCCTCTATAATATCCTTGAACAACGTTGGCTGTTCGGCATTCGCTGATGACTTTAAATTGTATAATCCTACTTTGACAATGGAAGATTCGGAGTGTTTGCAAAAAGCTCTAAGTGATGTAGCCAAATGGTCGAACGAGTGGAAATTGCCGCTTTCCATCGAAAAAAAAAACTAAGGTGATGAAGCTTGGTAAAAGACGAGTTAGTACCTTCTATGCTATTGACGGTATGCAGTTGAGCGAGGTCAGTGAGATTAAGGACCTTGGTTTTCTTGTCAAGGATGATCTTGATTTCGATGATCACTGCCTCCAATTCGCGTAGATGGCGAACAGAATGATGCACAGCGCGTTTAGGGCACTTTCAACTACCAATGCAAATGTCCTGACCGAGGTGTATAAAACGTACATACGTCCACTTATGGAGTATGGTACGGTGGTCTTTAATCCATACAAAAAGGGATCCATTGATGCGCTGGAGAAAGTCCAGAATACTTTTACACGTAGTTTTCTTCAGAACATCATGCTTCTTGACTAATCGCAACGTATGTCATGTCACCAGGAACGCTAAATTGGGATTAACCACTCTAGAGCACAAAAGAAGAAGATTTGCTATGATAGTGATGTATAAGATCATTAATGGGAGTGCTGGTATCAAGGCTAGCCGGCCGTTCAACCTGAGACCATCAACCACTAGGGGAGCGCCGATGAAATTGTACCTCGATGGGGCCAGGCGGAACGTAAGACAGCACTTTTTCATCAGTAGGGCGGGATCTGAATTCAACATATTACTTCGGTCAGGTTTAGTTGTTGGAAAATTTACTGCATTCAAAAAGGCGTTTGAGAGTTATCTGCTATCCCAAGAGCAATGTCTGTAAGATCTCATTCCTCATGGTGCCGGTGTATGCCTAATAGTCAGTTCATCCATTTGCTTTATTCTTGTCCGACAATCTTTAGTCTCTTTAATTGCCGTTTAGGTGTTTCTTTTCGTTGTTTGTCTTTGACACGGTTCTACCGTGAATTAAATCAAATCAAATCAAGGCCCGTAGTAAAACCGGCGAAAAATCCAGTTTAGCCTAACTGAATCAATGTTCTGAAAAGAATTCAGATGAGCCGCACATTATTCAGACGTACATACGTGTTGTAGGATAGCGACCTAGGCTGAGTAGAGAAAGTCAGCGAAAAACAAGATAAGCTGAATCACTCAGTCAGATCCGATTGAATAGATTCGGTCAGATCTGACTGACTTCTTGGCTAGAGAGGAGAGAAACGGCGTGCCAGGTCAGGAGTGCGCTAGAGACTGTTTTAAGTTGCAAAGAAGTAACTTAAATAATTCAGCAGAGATATCGGCTTATCAATATATCAGTATTAATATCAGCTTCCACGAAACAGACATTTCATTTATTGAGAAAAGCATGGAGTTGGTCGATTCGTGAACGACCACGTAGAGAATAATGGCCGGCTGTTCTTATCATCACAGGTATTATCAAGTGTTCATCATCATGGAACTCCGAGACCGACCGCTTCAATGCAATCTATCGCTCGATACTATTTAGGACTCGTCTGAGCCCTGTCTGAATCATCTCGGGCTTGTCTTATCACTCACTCAGATGATCCTGACTGAGTGGTGGGTTTACTACGGGCCCAAATCTTGAAGGAGGTCTGAATGTAGAAGTACACGTACTTCTAAAAAACAAAATGTGGGATCTAGTAGAATGAGATATTGTCCTGTTCAACGCGCTCTAGAAACGCTTCGGCTATACTCTGGAAACAGCCGCTTGGACGTCAGCAAAAAAGCTGGATTGATGTGGCGAAACATTTGAAATCACTCCGCATTAGACGCGATTTAAGTGCGACATTCAAATTTACAGGAAGTGGGGTAGCAAGTAATGGATGGATTGTCTTTTAATCCTGGCCTCAGGCCGGGAAAAAAAGGTCACGACTGACTACTGGAACGGCACACTACGACGAAGATGTGGACTTGCCGTATCAGGGCCAGTAGCAATCCCCCAATGTGGTGACTTTAAAGAGGCAGCGAACCTTAGGTCGGTGACGCCTAGATCCCTCCTATGGTTGCCACCTGAGAACCAGAATCATTCAGAATTCTTGAATGCAAAACTCTTATTAATCAACGTATTTGAACCAGCACCGCACCAACGTACAAGACGGATGCCCAACACCGCCTTAAGCCCCTTTTACAGTCTGCCGGACGATGCCGTCCGGCACGTTAAAATAGAGCCGTAGTGCGAAGGAAGCTGCGGTGAACAACCGTCAGTTCCGACTCTTCAGTACAAAATGTAAGGCCGAAACAACCCGTTCTAACCCGTCATAACTTGATCCGATGTCGTGTCAATGATTTCGCCGCACTGAGACGTCGGTCGGCCGACATCGCAGTGCGGGGTGCTCTGACGCCGCAGTCTTATCTTATAACATGCCGGACGGCTTCGTCCGGCAGACTGTGAAAGACTCTTTAGACCACTACTCAGGCACCGGTTCGATTCGAGCGCCATCGGAACGAGGTTGGACCGTTGAACCGCTCTGGCTCGAAACGGAAAAAGGGGCGGGGTCAACCCCAAAAGTGGCTCTTTCGTTTCGGGAATGACATCGGTCCACCTCTCAATGTAGGGATTGCAGTCTCGATGATTTCGTAATTACTACTTCGTGGATCGAGTGTCGGTCCACCAGTCATAGCCGGGACTGCAGTCTCGGTGATGACGTCACGCCTTCGTGGATCGTGGTTCCTTCCACCTTTCATAGCAGGCATTCTAATAAGATGATGACGTCATCATCTTGTTGCCATCGATTCTACGCCCTATACCCTTCATAGCTGTCATCGCAATGCTAGAAGGAAAGTGAATCGTGCTGGAACTAAGCAGTCCCAGCATGAATATTATCTTGTTGTGATAATATTTAGCGGTGCCTGAAGGCCACAACTGCGCACTGACGGGAGTGATGCTGGGACCTCCCAGTCGGTGAAATTTTAACTCGGGTGCTAATTTCTTCCGACCTTTTCCCCATGATGGGAACAAGTTCAGAACGACGCGCTAAACTCGCGACGCTGAGCAAAGAACAGTGCAAAGTTGGTGCAGTGCTCTGCGTTTTCACCATGGGGTAGATCTCATATAACATCAGATAGCGCAAATTTCGAACTGAAAAAAGCGAAGAGCTGAAGGGTCCCTCGGTTTCCCATACTGCTCCTTTTCTCACCGAAAAAAAGACAAAAGTTGACTAGCACACACTCTCGCGTATTGGCTTTCATTCATATTTTCAATTATGTACTGTTGTTCTCGCAACCATATTCCGGTTCGCACTTGCTGACAGCGGCTGTTGCATCACGCAATAAGATGACGATCGTGCTGGGACCACTTGGTCCCGGCCCGATTCACCTTTCTATCAGCTCGGTTATCATCGTGTCGCGTGATGCATTAGCCGTAGTCCGCAAAAAATCCCGTCCCGAAATGCTCGATCCTCAACAATACCTTGGTTTTCTAGACAGGGTCCGCTGAGGAAAGTTTGAAATTCTCCGGATATAGGACACTTTGATTAATCTTCTTAACAGCAATATTGGGAGAAATCAGAAAGAAAGTGGTGAAAAAAGTATGAAAAGTCTCAATTCTGAGAATGATAAAGCTCACAGCTATTTCAGAACACGGTGTCTCTTTTCCACCCAATACCCACCATTTGAAGTGCAAGTAGCATTCTCGAAAACTTGCCATTTGGTCGTGGAGTACCAGTTTAGAAAGGTGTAATGTCAGAATTAAAAGGACTTTTCAAATTGTTTTGACGCTTTTGCAGCAATCCTTTCCAAATTTTCGCTACGTTAAGAATCAGATTCAGGTCTTACTCCAAAAAAAAAACTCAGGAATTTTTTCTTATCGCGGCCCTGCCTTAAAGGCAGTGCTCACGGTAATCTTCGATTTTGAGATTATTGCCTAAATCGATTGTTTGGCCCCCGGGTAGAACATAAATGACGGAAGAATCGAGAAAAATGCACCAGAAAGTCACGAAACCTTTCACTCTCTTTCCATCTCTTTACTCTCACAGGAAGTGTTCGTTGTGACAATGAATTGTTTTGTGAACCCGTGTTTTGCAATTCTCTACTATCCGTTGCTCCGATCTTTCCTTCGGACCCTAACTAATACTGTTTTGCCTAAAATATTATTCCATTTTTGATTAGCCCCATTTTTCACCGGTGACAACCACCGTGAACATGTTCATACAACTGGACAACTAGTCCAGGCCAGAGAATAATGTCACTGAAATATGACGTTTCAGTGCGTTTCTCGCTGTTTCTTCGTAATTTATGTAACACTTGGTGGCCAACGCTTTGTTTTGAGTGGAAAACTCGGAAACGAAATTGATCGTGAACACTGCCTTTAAACCGGGTGAGGAGAACATTCTTTCTGCTTCTCTGACGCACGAAAGTATACCTTTTTGACTGGAGTGGATTTACCTCGATTCATACTCTTAACCGTCCTGATAGAAGAGTATGACTTAGCACAAATGAAGGCATCAAGATCTATTTTTGAAAAGCCAAACAAGAGAACACCAAATGGAAACATGAAAAGTTCAATGAAAGAAAGACACGGAAATCAGTTGCGTGAGAACGCTAAAAAAAGGTGGTTCTATGTGAGTCGAATTAGGGTATATTCATACAATTGAGGCGAGAAACGGATAGATTTAGCGGAAGAAGTTGCTTAAGTTTGATCGGTAAAATTTTCGGCAAATTTCGAGGTTAAGTAGGTAAATCTGTAAATCAAAATTTACCGGAAACTCCACGGTAAGCCGGTAAAGCGGTAAACGGTAAGTTCTCACCCCTGGTGGGGAGTCCGAGCGAAATTGCCATGCTTTGCACCCCGTGCACCCTGATGTTCGATCACTTTCCGCTTATTTCATGATTTCTTACATCAAGGAGCAACAGAATTTGACGAATATGTTTCAAGTAGATCTTGAATTAATAGCGCCCGGGCGGGTTTATATTCACCAAACGGATACAGTTTTTTTCAGCGAAAAATCTAAAACAGATAAAAATCGGCCGATTTAATGAGGCTAGCTGACTAACGGTAGAGAAGGAAATAGTGAATTATTCTTTTTTGAAGGAATAGATTACATTTCGTATTGCAGGAGACAAGAGAAGCCAATGACAGCTGCATCTGTTCAAAATGTGTTGTCAACCCTTCCCAAATTTCGCAATGTTCCGTTTCTCTGTCGGTCCAATCGAGCTGATTGATTAGTACGGCGCCGACCCCCGACGTCTCCCGTTTCTCTCGTAGAAAACTGGAAGGCGGAGCTCTGCCGAAACGTCTCCCGTTCGCCCCGACGTGGCAGAAAAAAAGCGGTTCGGCCATCGGTCGAATCGAACTGGTGCTTGAGTAGGCCACATGTTCATGAATGAGGTGCTCTTTCTGTTTTCCTACATACACTCACACCACAGTTCTTCGTATTCATTGTAACTTTGATCGAACTAGCAGTAGTGAATATGGGTTTCAGGAGAGTGCAAATGTGTCTATCTTCCAGATTTAATAAGTTTTCAACCTTGGATGATGGGATTTCGGAATTTTTCAAGAAAATCATCAAAGCGAGAGAATGTCAAAAAACGATTTTGAAAATTTTCTATTGTATGACCAGTTACCACTGAACCACGATACACAATACTTTGTAGTATGATTGTCGACGAGCCAACCTCGTGTTTTTTCACAATGTAACGAAAAGTTTGAAGGATTTTTTAAAATTATGAACTATTTTTATCCTTAGTCTGCTCCACGCTTCCCATTCAACATAGAAAGAAGTGAACTTGAAGTGAAAGAGGAAAACGAAGTTCAGATAAAAGCCGCACTTAGATGAAATATTATACAGCATTCAGTAACTAGTACACGCGGATCACGTAAGTTTCATGCATTTTCTGAGAAACAAACTGTTTTTCACCCAACTTTCTAATATAGCTTTCTAAGCAAAAGTGATTTAATTTGTGGTGAGCGATTATTGGAAAAAAAATCTGGAAATGGTTGAATATGGCCACAGCAACTTCTAGGAGTTGGAAGTTGATCTTAGCATAGGACTAAAGCTCGTGAAATTAAGAAAGGAGACGTATTCATGACAGCTACGTACCATTTGACGTTAATCTCCCACTAATCTTCGCCAGGAATCATTGAAACATCAATAAAACCTTCGAACGTTTCGCCTGTTATTCCTATCAGCTGGCAGCGAAGTTGGACGGCCGCCAGCCGGTGGGTGCAATCTGCCCACCTAGACTTGGTTCAAAAAGTCAGCACCATTGGACATGCCCGACCCCTTGACCGCGGTATCGACCCAGCTCCTCTTCGCTCTCTCTTTCAATTCTCTTTCCTCTGCGGCGGTGACCGAAGTTACCACCCGTTTCTTGCAGTCAGCCACCTCACAAAAGAACGCTCACTGCTCCCAGGTGGCCGACTGCAATGGCCATTAACTTGAGCGCCGCCTGTGCATTTCTATGCCGGCCCGTCCATATTGATAGCCGAGACGTGATTGACCCAGTCACCACGCAGTGACAGCCGGTAGCTGCCATCTTGCGGGGGGATGGTTACTGGCCCAGGCGCGCCGGCCTGTCAGCCTTGGCCGACCTGACGCGGTCAATCCTCGCCTTCGCTAAAGTGTTCAGTCCTAGTAGTAAAAAGGTAGTTCCCAAACCATTATAAGACATGCTTTCTGTGTACAGAAAGCAACAGCGACAGAAATGCCCTCATGCCGACGAAGGCTGTCATTCACGCCGAACTATCGTGATGTGGCCGGCTATCAGTGATATATTGACGGTATGTGTTATTGTCATTATTTTTCATAGTCAAATACGTCTTCTTATAACGCCGGTGTGTCTACAAGTGGAGCGGTCGGAAGAATGGGTGAGCTTCTTGCAGGTTGGAATCAAATTTGTACCGACTTTAGTGGTAATAAGCAACATCACAATCACCGTTTCCGATACCGTGAACTGTACTTGGAGTTTTAATTGGAACGCCGTAGATAGTGTGCGGGACCCCAGCAGTGTGCGAAAGACGTCGTAGAACATGGGTGTGACCAAAGTAGGAGTACGCCGGACGCCGTAGAAAGTGTGCGGGACCCAAATGAGAGTGCGCCGGACGCCGTAGAGAGTGTGCGGGACCCAAATGGGTGTGCGCAGAACGCCCTAGAAAGTGTGTGGGACCCAAATGAGAGTGCGCCGGACGCCGTAGAAAGTTTGTGCGCCGGACGCCGTAGAAAGTGTGCGGGACCCACTGCGCAGAACGCCGTAAAAAGTGTGTGGGACCCAAATGGGTGTGCGCCGGACGCCGTAGAGAGTGCGCCGGACGCGGTAGAAAGTGTGTGGGACCCAAATGGGTGTGCGCCGCCGGTGTGCGGGACCCTAGAAAGTGTGCGGGACCCACGTGGGAAGTGCGCCGGACGCCGTAGAAAGTGTGCGGGACCCACATGGGTGTGCGCAGAACGCCGCAGTAAATGTGTGGGACCCAAATGGGTGTGCGCCCGTCGCCGTAGCAAGTGTGCGAGACCCAAGTGCGCCGGACGCCGTAGAGTGTGTGGGACCCAAATGGGTGTGCGCAGAACGCCCTAGAAAGTTTGCGGGACCCAAATGAGAGTGCGCCGGACGCCGTAGAAAGTTTGCGGGACCCAAATGAGAGTGCTCCGGACGCGGTAGAAAGTGTGCGGGACCCACGTGGGAATGCGCCGAACGCCGTGGAAAGTGTGCGGGACCCACATGGGTGTGCGCAGAACGCCGTAGTAAATGTGTGGGACCCAAATGAGAGTGCGCCGAACGCCGTAGAAAGTTTGCAGGAGTGCTCCGGACGCCGTAGAGAGTGTGCGGGACCCAAATGGGTGTGCGCAGAACGCCGTAGAAAGTGTGTGGGACCCGTGCGCCGGACGCCGTGGGAATGCGCCGGACGCCGTTGTGGGGACCCAAATGGGTGTGCGCCGGACGCCGTAGAAAGTGTGTGCGCCGGACGCCGTAGAAAGTGTGTGGGACCCAAATGGGTGTGCGCAGAACGCCCTAGAAAGTGTGCGGGACCCAAATGAGAGTGCGCCGGACGCCCTAGAAAGTGTGCGGGACCCAAATGATAGTGCGCCGGACGCCGTAGAAAGTGTGCGGGACCCACATGGGTGTGCGCAGAACGCCGTAGTAAATGTGTGGGACCCAAATGAGAGTGCGCCGGACGCCGTAGAAAGTTTGCGGGACCCAAATGAGAGTGCTCCGGACGCCGTAGAGAGTGTGCGGGACCCAAATGGGTGTGCGCAGAACGCCCTAGAAAGTGTGTGGGACCCAAATGAGAGTGCGCCGGACGCCGTAGAAAGTTTGCGGGACCCAAATGAGAGTGCTCCGGACGCGGTAGAAAGTGTGCGGGACCCACGTGGGAATGCGCCGGACGCCGTAGAAAGTGTGCGGGACCCACATGGGTGTGCGCAGAACGCCGTAGTAAATGTGTGGGACCCAAATGGGTGTGCGCAGAACGCCGTAGTAAATGTGTGGGACCCAAATGGGTGTGCGCCGGACGCCGTAGAAAGTGTGCGAGACCCAAGTGGGAGTGCGCCGGACGCCGTAGAAAGTGTGCGGGACCCAAATGGGTGTGCGCCGGACGCCGTAGAAAGTGTGCGGGACCCACGTGGGAATGCGCCGGACGCCGTAGAAAGTGTGTGGGACCCAAATGAGAGTGCGCCGGACGCCGTAGAAAGTGTGAGGGACCCAAATGAGAGTGCTCCGGACGCGGTAGAAAGTGTGCGGGACCCACGTGGGAATGCGCCGGACGCCGTAGAAAGTGTGCGGGACCCAAATGGGTGTGCGCAGAACGCCGTAGTAAATGTGCGGGACCCAAATGGGTGTGCGCAGAACGCCCTGTAAAGTGTGTGGGACCCAAATGATAGTGCGCCGGACGCCGTAGAAAGTGTGCGGGACCCACATGGGTGTGCGCAGAACGCCGTAGTAAATGTGTGGGACCCAAATGAGAGTGCGCCGGACGCCGTAGAAAGTTTGCGGGACCCAAATGAGAGTGCTCCGGACGCCGTAGAGAGTGTGCGGGACCCAAATGGGTGTGCGCAGAACGCCCTAGAAAGTGTGTGGGACCCAAATGAGAGTGCGCCGGACGCCGGACCCAAATGAGAGTGCTCCGGACGCGGTAGAAAGTGTGCGGGACCCACGTGGGAATGCGCCGGACGCCGTAGAAAGTGTGCGGGACCCACATGGGTGTGCGCAGAACGCCGTAGTAAATGTGTGGGACCCAAATGGGTGTGCGCCGGACGCCGTAGAAAGTGTGCGAGACGGTGTGCGGGACCCAAAAGGGTGTGCGCAGAACGCGGTAGAAAGTGTGTGGGACCCAAATGGGTGTGCGCCGGACGCCGTAGAAAGTGTGCGGGACCCAAGTGGGAGTGCGCCGGACGCCGTAGAAATTGTGCGGGACCCAAATGGGTGTGCGCAGAACGCCCTAGAAAGTGTGTGGGACCCAAATGAGAGAGCGCCGGACGACCCAAATGGGTGTGCGCAGAACGCCGTAGTAAATGTGCGGGACCCAAATGGGTGTGCGCAGAACGCCCTGTAAAGTGTGTGGGACCCAAATGATAGTGCGCCGGACGCCGTAGAAAGTGTGCTGGACCCAAATGAGAGTACGCCGGACGCCGTAGAAAGTGTGCGTGACCCAAATGAGAGTGCGCCGGACGCCGTAGAAAGTGTGCGGGACCCACGTGTGAGTGCGCCGGACGCCGTAGAAAGTGTGCGGGACCCAAAAGGGTGTGCGCAGAACGCCGTAAGTGCGCCGGACGCCGTAGAGAGTGTGCGGGACCCAAAGGGTGTGCGCAGAACGCCGTAGAAAGTGTGCAGGACCCAAATGGGTGTGCGCAGAACGCCGTAGAAAGTGTGTGGGACCCAAATGGGTGTGCGCCGGACGACGTAGAAAAAGTGGGAGTGCGCCGGACGCCGTAGAAAGTGTGCGGGACCCAAATGGGTGTGCGCAGAACGCCCTAGAAAGTGTGTGGGACCCAAACGAGAGTGCGCCGGACGCCGTAGAAGTGTGTGGGACCCAAATGGGTGTGCGCCGGACGCCGTATGCGCCGGACGCCGTAGAAAGTGTGCGGGACCCAAATGGGTGTGCGCAGAACGCCCTAGAAAGTGTGTGGGACCCAAATGAGAGTGCGCCGGACGCCGTAGAAAGTGAGTGCGCCGGACGCCGTAGAGAGTGTGCGGGACCCAAAAGGGTGTGCGCAGAACGCCGTATAAAGTGTGCGGGACCCAAATGGGTGTGCGCAGAACGCCGTAGAAATTGTGTGGGACCCAAATGGGTGTGCGCCGCACGCCGTATAAAGTGTGCGGGACAGTGCGCCGGACGCCGTAGAAAGTGTGCGGGACCCAAATGGGTGTGCGCAGAACGCCCTAGAAACGGTGTGGGACCCAAATGAGAGTGGAAAGTGTGCGGGACCCAAATGAGAGTGCTCCGGACGCGGTAGAAAGTGTGCGGGACCCACGTGGGAATGCGCCGGACGCCGTAGAAAGTGTGCGGGACCCAACTGGGTGTGCGCAGAAAGCCCTATAAAGTGTGTGGGACCCAAATGATAGTGCGCCGGACGCCGTAGAAAGTGTGCGGGACCCACGTGGGAATGCGCCGGACGCCGTAGAAAGTGTGCGGGACCCAAATGGGTGTGCGCAGAACGCCGTAGAAAGTGTGTGGGACCCAAATGGGTGTGCGCCGGACGCCGTAGAAAGTGTGCGGGACCCAAGTGGGAGTGCGCCGGACGCCGTAGAAAGTGTGCGGGACCCAAATGGGTGTGCGCAGAACGCCCTAGAAAGTGTGTGGGACCCAAATGAGAGTGCGCCGGACGCCGTAGAAAGTGTGCGGGACCCAAATGAGAGTGCTCCGGACGCGGTAGAAAGTGTGCGGGACCCACGTGGGAATGCGCCGGACGCCGTAGAAAGTGTGCGGGACCCAAATGGGTGTGCGCAGAACGCCGTAGTAAATGTGCGGGACCCAAATGGGTGTGCGCAGAACGCCCTATAAAGTGTGTGGGACCCAAATGATAGTGCGCCGGACGCCGTAGAAAGTGTGCTGGACCCAAATGAGAGTACGCCGGACGCCGTAGAAAGTGTGCGTGACCCAAATGAGAGTGCGCCGGACGCCGTAACGTGTGAGTGCGCCGGACGCCGTAGAAAGTGGGACCCAAATGAGAGTGCGCCGGACGCCGTAGAAAGTGTGCGGGACCCAAATGAGAGTGCTCGGACGCTGCAGGACCCACGTGGGAATGCGCAGAACGCCCTATAAAGTGTGTGGGACCCAAATGAGGACGCGGTAGAAAGTGTGCGGGACCCACGTGGGAATGCGCAGAACGCCCTGTAAAGTGTGGGGGACCCAAATGATAGTGCGCCGGACGCCGTAGAAAGTGTGCTGGACCCAAATGAGAGTACGCCGGACGCCGTAGAAAGTGTGCGTGACCCAAATGAGAGTGCGCCGGACGCCGTAGAAAGTGTGCGGGGGAGAGTGTGCCGGACCCAAAAGGGTGTGCGCAGAACGCCTAGAAAGTGTTTGGGACTCAAATGAGAGTGCGCCGGACGCCGTAGAAAGTGCTGTACCCAAATGGGTGTGCGCAGAACGCCAAGATGTAACAGAATGTGCGGAGGACATTAGTGGGAGTGTGCAGGATGTCGTAGAAAGTGTGCAGGACATCAGTGAGAGTGTGCAGGACGTCATAGAAGGGGGGGGGGCTGGGCATCAGTGGAATTACTTTAAATTAACACCACCAGGCATGAATCATGTTAGAAAGGAAACCTTTAGGAAAAATAAATGAAATTCCTGAAAGTTTAGGTTCCTGGCGAAAAAATATACTCAGTTAAAGAGGTTTTGAAATATTCCTGAGAACGATTTGGCGTAGAATAATTTGTTTTCGAGAAATGAAGTGAAATAGTTGAAAGTATGATTTGGCAGTCGAGTTGAGTAATATTAGAGTAACTGACTTCAGTGATATTTTCCAAAAATGGAGGCCTACCCAAGCTCACTTTTGAGCTTTGTCCTTTGTTGGAACCATTTCACAGCCGAAGCAGCAAGTCTCAATTTCATTATCACAGGAATGACGTTTGTAACAATTTCGATTCGAGAAATCGAGAGTTCGATTTATCAAAACTATGGTTTTGTACGAGCAATTTGCAATTCTATAGAACGAAATGATGTGACATTCCCCATCCCTGCTTTAGTTTATTTCTTTGGCAGCATCTCCTAAACAAAATAATCTCATTTTCAGCACAAGATCCGCACCTGGACGAGAACATTACCGTGGTGAACAGCTCTACTTCTATTTTCTTCACAACTCTATCACCCACAACTGTATCACTTAATGGAACGACCTGGAGTTCGCTCATCAACATAACAAATGGGACGTCTACAAGTGTTACTCATTCTTCACCGACAGCAGTCTCAACAACCGAGCTCACTTCTTACTCATCGACCACACTTCGGGTGGTCCCAGTAGAAACGACAGACGCGACTGCGGAAACGACTTCTATTGCTACTTCATTCATCACGACAACAATTATGCCTGAAACCGCGACAAGCTCCCCTGAATCTACTGAGCCTTTCTCAACTTCCACGGAGAGACAAACAACAGCAACTAATTTACTAACGAACACACTCTCAAGTGCTCCTCAAATACGGTTAGAGACAAAGTGAGTTGCAGTTTTGAACTAAATTAGTGTTGCAAGGGGATTATGATAAGCGCTCCTGAAATACGGTTACTCAGGTACTTAGTGTGACGGCCCGCGAACCATTTCCCAGCTGGCCCGCGATCTCCGTCCTCCGGCCGCACGCTTTTGGCTCGCCGGCCAGCTTCATGTCGACGGCCCGCCGACCTTTATCAGATGCCTCGCAGTCCTTTTCCGTGGATGACCCGCGCTGGGTTCGCCGGCCAGCCGCATGTCGACGGCACGCCGACCTTTACCAGACGGCCCGCGATCATTATTTGCATTATTATTTACCTCAAGCATGTCACCCCGGGTCCACGTCGGAGAAACGCCCCGCCTCGGTCCACTGCAAGGACGTAATCTTCGCAGCAGTCTGCGGTGAGGAACCACCCTCCCCGCGGGTCGCGGCCAAAGCCGCCCTCCCCCCAGCCGTGGGGGTACCCCTATCCCCTCAGCTGCCAAAATTTGCTGGCCTCCGGAGAGTGACTCAAAGTCACCTTCCAGGGCCGGCATTAAAATGCCGAATGAGGACTCGAGTGAGATGAGGCGCTTTTTATACCGGCTGTGCACGTGATAAGCACGTTACGACGTGATCATTCGTGACCACCATCAATGTGTTCCAACCGGCCAAATTGAAGATGGCGTGGCAAGTTTTGGGAGCTGCCGTGGCGTCTTTTGTGGCTCGCGGGCGAGGCTATATCCGCGTTGCGTGTGCGTCGCATGCAGCATGGTTCGCCGCTGGCCGGCACCCTCGAAATGTGGGGCGCCGGCCGCCGTTTTCGACGTGGAGGTTCGCCGGCCGTCGCCCTGAGTACCTGAGTAGAGGCAAAATGAGTTGCAGTTTTGAACCAATTGTGGCGCGAAGCAACAAGTTCATATTTTGCCACCGGCACAAAATTCCCACGGAAGTGTAATGGTTTTTCTTTTAAGAGTTTTCCATGTTTACTGCCTGATACCATGACATTTTGAAAACCGGTGCTGTTTTCCTACATTATGGTCCGTGTAGAGCCTCAACTACTGGCTCCTGGAGGACGACGGTGCGAGAATGAAGACACACCGCTCTCCACCTCTTTTATACCCTACCCTTTATCTATTGGGTATCATCAGTTTTGTTTCTTGTGAGTTTTGTGCTGGTGGCAATTTGCAGTCGTCTCGCGAAGCATTCTGGGAATTTGGGGCAAACAGTGCATTCGGAAGACTGGACGCAAAATACCGTGCGGTATAGATTGCCACAAAGCCATAAAATGCTTTTCAACTTTCAAGTGCACTTAAATTGATTCTCTACTCCAACCCATAATGTTAGTATTCGGATAAGGTTGTATCCTTATGAATATGTATAGTACTGGTAGAACCGATAGTGTGACCTTCTATTGTTAGTGGACTCATTTCCAATAATTGAGTCTGTCGGTCTGATATGGAAATGTACCTGATATCATCATTTCACGCCCTTTTGGCAATCGCTACCGCTCATTATTTGGGGTTTACTATTCGAAAGACCACCAGCTTGCCGAGATCCGACTTGCGCAACGTCCACGACTCCTGGGGGGGGGGGGGCACCCATGATTCAATGAGTTTTTCTTCATTTCTATGAAGAAACCTTGGGTGCCCTCATAGAACCGTGTTCATTTCATCATTCATAATGCTCCGTAGCTTTATGGTCCTATTTCTTAAAGGCACAGTCCAAGCTCAGGGGCGAAATTTGAGATTTCCATACAGTTGTGAAGTAGACCTACCCCATATAGCGCCTGCCAAGTGCGAGCTCTCAATTCCTCCGAATAAGCGAGATATAGGAGGAAGCCACCCTGGGGCTCCCACATCCGGAAGCCACTTTGGCACGCCCCTTTTACGAACTTTCGAGCTCAACAGTGGCGAGACGAGCGCTGATTTCCGATCGATAGCCCCGTTCTTCCCTACATTCTCAGCCACTCTATCCATTCAGGTTGGCTCGTATATATCGGATGCAAATGGCGGAAGGTACAAGCCAAGGACAACTCGTCCACCATGCTTCCGTAGCTCAATTTTTGAGGGGCCATAACTTCGTTCCTAGAGGGTATTTTACGATTCGAAAGACAATATTGGAATCAGCTAGGGGACGTTTTCAATATAGGCAGTAAAACGGAAATACGATTTCGAGGTTGGACTGTGCCTTTAAAGGCAGTGTTCACGATAAAATGAATAGGCGTGTTGGCTGTTCATTATCTTCAACATCTGATCATGATAGAGGATACTGTAGCTTGTTCTAGCCAGTGGAAGAACTTAACAATTTCTTATCATCTTTCAAAATCAAAAACAATGAACAGCCAACACGCCTATTCATTTCATCGCGAACACTGCCTTTGATATTACAAGCACGCTCATGCCGATCATTTTTTTCCGCGCAGGGCTACCGTAACCCTACCTTAAAAATTTTGCAAATATCAGCTTCGATATGAGTACATCGTAATAGCCAACAAATATGTTTGCACAATTTCGAACTCCTCAGCCACTTCCCACTCAGACATGAGGGCGATTATTCTGCGGGGGAATGTCGGTTGCCCCTCCTTGGCCATCCTGCGTATAACTTATACTCATCCTCCGTACAACCGCACAGACACGTGGGCGGTTATTCGGCGGGGGAACGTCGGTTGGCCCGCTGAAGGTCCTGCTTGGCAACCGATCTCACTTCGCCATTCAACCGATCTCACACCGCGGTACAACCAAACCAGATTGCTGGTCACGGGCTTTTCAATACTTCCTGGGTATTCCCGGGTCCGCAGAGGGGACCCCGCGGTCATCCGTTTTGGGGTCGCAACAAAAGAGGTGATCCCACCACCACGGTCCACGATGGGGTGCACCCTGCTGCAGATCATGGGGAGATGGCCCCACAGCTGGGTAATCCCCCCCCCGAACCGTGAAGAGCCCCTCCCCTGGGCGACAAAAATTATCCTCCGGCATCCGGTGGATCTTCTGAAAAGTGACTCGAGGTCACCTTACATGGGCCGGAATCATCAACGAAATTTGGGGTGATTTATACCCCGAGTTTAATTAACTCCACTCCATACCCCAAAATAAACCCTAAATGTATGTATAGGATACTCCCATATATACCTCAAAAATTGGGGTTTATTTTTTCATGAATCGCAAAAATTTACCCCGCGGAGTAAATTATACCCTAAAACCACGGTTTTATCGTTGATGAATCTGGCCCCAGGTCCGGCTCCGAAGTGCCGACTAAGGCACACTGTCTCAGATGAGGAGCCTTTTATACCCCTATCATTGTTAATACTTTTGTCTAAACTTGTTGATGGCGGCGCACCCGTCTTCGGTCTGAGTTGCTGAGCGCGCCACATATTTGACGGTAGAGAGCGTCCCCGCCGTTGCACCGTCAACCCGTTTATTACCGCCAAATAACCGTCTCCGCGTATTGAATTTCCCTCTACCTTCGGTACAACCGACAATTCGACTCGTCCCCGTTTTTGTTCCCGCCGTCGCACCGACAAGCCTTTTTACCCCGCTGATCAACCGTCAGCGTATCTGAGCAGTGGCTTCTCGAAGAGAGCGGTGTGTGAATGATTGCATACCGCTCCTCTGCCTATTTATACCCCGCATGTTATTAGCGTGTGTTCTCGTTCGTTGGTACTCTTTCGGAATAGACGAGCCACTCTGGTAAGAAAGGTTTTCTAATGCAGCTACAGGATCATTTTGTCATGTTTTCGCTTCTAAACATGTAGAAGCAGAGAGCAACATGTAAAATTTGTGCAAAGAACATATAAAAAACCCCACGACAATCCAATTATTTTAGGTGGGCCGTCTATTCCGAAAGAGCACCCGTTCGTTATCATGTTTTGTTCAAGAATGGTTACGGTAGCCCTGCGGAAAATTTATCGGCAAGTTCGTGCTTGTTCCATTAAAACAACGGTTTCTACCAGGTTGTCCAATGATTCTTGTCCGAAAATTTCACCATTTTTAATTTTTTTCAACTTTATTGGAAAACAAGTCTAATCAACAGTATAATCACCACAGTTATGCACAACAGCGACCCATCGATTGGGCAGGTCGCCGATGCCCTTCGCCCAGAACTCCGGGGGCTGCGACTCGAAGAAGACCGCGATGTCGAATTTGAGGTTGTCGTAATTGGTGAGTTTTCTTCCGGCCAAATGGTGCTTCAGCGGGCGGAACAAGTGGTAGTCGGAGGGGCGAGATCCGGGGAATGCGGCGGATGGGCAACCGTCTCCCAGCCGAGCGTCGCCAACTTCTGCTGGGTCTCCTTCGCCACGTGGGGGCGCGCGTTGTCGTGCAGTAGGTGGACCGAGGCCCGTCGGGGACGCTTTTCTCGGATGGCGGCGGCTAGTTGCTCGGGCTGATCGGTGTAGATGGAGGCGGTGACCGTCCTGCCTTGCGGGAGCAGCTCTAAGTACAGCATGCCCTTGGTGTCCCACCAGCAGCAGAGCATGATCTTCAGCGGGTGCAGGTCGGTTTTCGGCGTCGTTGGCGGCTCTTCTCCGAGCGGGATTCAGACGGCACGGCGGGTGACGTTGTAGAGGACCCAGCTCTTATCCCCACTGACCAGTTCCTCGAGAAACTGCTTGCGATGCGGACGAAGGAGGAGGGACTGGCAGAGGGCCACGCGGCTCTGCTTGTTGGCGT
Organism: Aplectana chamaeleonis; assembly: GCA_029168955.1. Lineage (NCBI taxonomy): Eukaryota > Metazoa > Nematoda > Chromadorea > Rhabditida > Cosmocercidae > Aplectana > Aplectana chamaeleonis. Next base: position 22,302 of record JAPDOI010001868.1, on the reverse strand, counting down.
TCGTCAGACATTGGGGGATCCAACGGGCCAGAAATGTGTGGTAGCCGAGTAAGTTGAGTCGACTGTGGATGGTGGACTTGCTGCAGCCGCCAGTTCACGGGTGGTGGCTTCCGGCTTCTCCTTGATACAGCGACGGACTTCGTCATCATCCACCGTAGAAGGCCTCCCGCTGTGCTCCCTGTCCTCGAGGCTCGTGTCGCCGCTCTCGAAACGATTGAACCAGCGGCTGACTGTGCGTTGGGACACTGCCCTCGTTGCCCAGCAGCCACTCGTAGTACACGAACGTACGAATTCGACCTTGGTCTATTTTAGCTTGTACTGGTAGCTGGACGCGGCGACTGCGCCTTATATACCCCTAGCGTAGAACATTGGAGAACCTTCTAGAAGGTTCTTACACTTGCCTGATATTATAACACTTCTAAGGAAAATTATAGAATTTTGAAAATTTTCGGACAGGAATTATTGGACGGCCTGGTAGTATTCGAGTTTATCTTTTTGGGGTTTATCTGATGCTCTGCAAGCACAATGCCGGTTCCAGGTCCTTCCGCTCAACTCGAGCCAAATTGTTTGTGTCCCATGTGCCCACTGAAAATGAACCATCGATTTGAAACGCTATCTATGAAAGTATCCGTATAGAGTTTACGAAGCAACAATGATTGATAACAGTATCTAGCATCGGATTGAAACCGTTTGGGGGGGGCACTCAAGAAAATGAAATGATTCATTCATGAAAATGAAAATTTGGGCTGATATCATATGCCCGATAGCGTTATCAGTCATTGTTTTCGTGGAGACTCCATGGAAATACTTTCACTTCTGGAAGCTGTATCATTCATTCTCCAACTGAAACCTGAGTGCCCCCCCCAAACGGTGTCATACCCAAGCATCTTTCTTCTGAGTTTTTCTTCACTTGTATGAATAAATCCTGGGGACTATCCTAGACGGGAGGGAGAATTTCCTGGGTGCCCCCCCCATCTAGGATAGAGCCCAGGCACCAGCCTAACGAAGCAAAAGCAACACACGCCTGCCCAATTCTGCACTGTATTTCCGTTGTAGACATTGCCTTCCGCTGTTGCACCGTCGATCCTAGATACTTGAAGTCCTCGACTTACTTGAGCTCAGCTCGTTTGAAGAACGCAGAAGCACGGGAATGGGCGCTCTTTCGGAATAGACGACCCACTAAAGAATACAATGAAATTAGCAATTGTCTGGGTTTGACCGACCGCTCGCGTGGTCACATCAAACATTTCAGTGTGTTCGAAAAAGACTAAGTCATTCGACCACTCTAGTGGAATGAACATTTCTCATGAAATTTCACTAGTGAGTCGTCTATTCCGAAAGAGTACCCGGGAATGTCTGAAATCATGACTTTGGTCTTGTCCTTGTGTATACGTAGACCATAGGATTCCGCGATTTTCGCCATATCCATCATCAAATTCGTAGCTTCCACATCACTATCGGTGAACACAGCGCTGTTGTCCGCAAACATCAAGTCGTTGACAAACTCGTTATCGCCATATCGGACCCCTCTTCTATCCCCGGAAGCCATTCTTAAAATGGTATCGATTGCAGTGTTGAAGAGCAGTGGTGGGACAGCATCGCCTTGCCGAACTCCTTTTTTGTCCGCGATTCCATCGGACAGCTTGTCTCCTATGCGGACGCAGTCTTCTTCTTCTTCTTTGCAGCCACAGAGAGGGTTCTCGCCATAGGTTCGGAAACTCGGCCACTAGCATTGGGTTCATCCACAAATCCATTGTTGTCAATGAGGTTGGTCTACTCGGGCAATTGAGCAGGTGGGCAGTAGTATGCCCTTGACCACCGCAATCCGGGCACACGTCAGGCTTGCTGTTATCGATCTTATGCAGATATGACATCAACATTGGGGAGTGTCTACAGCGTAACGAGGCAAGAGTGCACCTGGCACGCCTACCAAGTTCCATCTCGGTCTCGCTGACCTTGGGAGGTGCGACTCCCAAAATGGAGTTTATGGCAACTGTGTTCAAAAGCTCCTTCACGAATCGGGTATGCTCTGCGCGCAAGAGATGGACTGAAGCACAACAAGAACGCCTCCATCTCTGCACATCTACTTTCGACGGAGCATCAGCGAAAGGCTTTCTGATACATCTCTCTCTCACCGGGTTTACTACTCTTCGCGATGGATGATTCGGCTGCTCCACGATGTTAATGTACATTTGTTGCGCCTGGAGTTGGCAGTGGTCTCTAACTGGCAATATGTTTCTTTTTTTTCTGTTCGTTTCTTTGCTGCACCCCCAGGACGTTCCACCTAGCGCACGTAGGACGTTGAGCCTTGTTTTCACTGCGGCTTGCTTCTGCTCAGTCTTTTTTATTAAACTTTAACGAGGGATCCAACACGAGTCCGAGTAGCTTGGGGAATCGGGCGACCGGCAACTGAGTTTCGTCCCATTTTACCATAGGATGGGCACTGTGCTACGCATTATTAGTGGAAAAGACGGTAACGGATGATTTAGAGGCAGAGACCGTGAGCATTCTGCTGTCAAAAAAACATTTCAACTCGATCAAGTAGTCATTGATCTTCCTGGCGGCTACATTCATGTCGCGATCCAGGCACAGAATAATGATATCATCCACATATGCAACGACCTTGATGTCCTGAGGGGAACGGGCAGATCTTCAAGATATAAACTGAAAAGTGAGGCGATAAAACTCCTTCTTGAGAGACACCGGCGGCTATGGGGATGCTCTCGGAGACATGTCCCTGGAATAGCACATTTGCCCGACGTCCTTTAGTGAAGGCGGTTATCCACCGCTTCTGCCAGGGTTTAATGGTAGACTTCAACAGACTCTCTCCAATCGAGCACTTACACGTCGAAGCTCGCATATTGCCAGTTAGAGACCACTGCCAACTCCAGGCGCAACAAATGTACATTAACATCGTGAAGCAGCCGAATCATCCATCGCTAAGAGTACTAAACCCGGTGAGAGAGAGATGTATCAGAAAGCCTCTCGCTGATGCTACGTCGAAAGTAGATGTGCAGAGATGGACTGAAGCACAACAAGAACGCCTCTGTCTCTTGCGCGCGGAGCATACCCGATTCGTGAGGGAGCTTTTGTACACAGTTGCCATAAACTGCATTATGGGAGTCGCACCTCCCAAGGTCAGCGAGACCGAGATGTAACTTGGCAGGCGTGCCAGGTGCACTCTTGCCTCGTTACGCTGTAGACACTCCCCAATGTTGATGTCATATCTGCATAAGATCGGTAACAGCAAGCCTGACGTGTGCCCGGATTGCGGTGGCCAAGGGCATATTACTGCCCCCTGTTCAATTGCCCGAAGAGACCAACATCATTGACAACAATGGATTTGTGGATGAACATAATGCTAGTGGCCGTGTTTCTGAACCTATGGCGAGAACCCTCTCTGTGGCTGCAAAGAAGAAGAAGAAGACTGCGTCCGCATAGAAGACAAGCTGTCCGATGGAATCGCGGACAAAAAAAGAGTTCGGCAAGGCTATGCTGTCCCACCACTGCTCTTCAACACTGCAATCGATACCATTTTGAGAATGGCTTCCGCGGATAGAAGAGGGGTCCGATATGGCGATAACGAGTTTGTCACCGACTTGATGTTTGCGAACAACAGCGCTGTGTTCACCGATACTGATGTGGAAGCTACGAAATTGATGATGGATATGCCGAAAATCGCGGAATCCTGTGGTCCACGTATACACAAGGACAAGACCAATGTCATGATCTAAGACATTTCCGGGTACTCTTTCGGAATAGACGACCCACTAGTGAAATTTCATGAGAAATGTTCATTCCACTAGAGTGGTCGAATGACTTAGTCTTTTTCAAACACACTGAAATGTTTGATGTGACCAAGCGAGCGGTCGGTCAAACCCAGACATATGCTAATTTCATTGTATTCTTTGGTGGGTCGTCTATTCCGAAAGAGCGCCCATTCCCGTGCTTCTGCGTTCTTCAAACGAGTTGAGCTCAAGAAAGTCGAGGAATTCAAGTATCTAGGATCGACGGTGCAACAGCGGAAGGCAATGTCTACAACGGAAATACAGTGCAGAATTGAGCAGGCGTGTGTTGCTTTTGCTTCGCTAGGCTGGTGTCTGGGCTCTATCCTAGATGGGGGGGGCACCCAGGAAATTCCCCCTCCCGTCTAGGATAGTCCCCAGGATTTATTCATACAAGTGAAGAAAAACTCAGAAGAAAGATGCTTGGGTATGACACCGTTTGGGGGGGGGGCACTCAGGTTTCAGTTGGAGAATGAATGATACAGCTTCCAGAAGTGAAAGGATTTCCATGGAGTCTCCACAAAAACAATGACTGACAACGCTATCGGGCATATGATATCAGCCCAAATTTTCATTTTCATGAATGAATCATTTCATTTTCTTGAGTGCCCCCCCCAAACGGTTTCAATCCGATGCTAGATACTGTTATCAATCATTGTTGCTTCGTAAACTCTATACGGATACTTTCATAGATATCGTTTCAAATCGATGGTTCATTTTCAGTGGGCACATGGGACACAAACAATTTGGCTCGAGTTGAGCGGAAGAACCTGGGGTCGTATTCGCCATCAACCCGCCGAGGGTAGTCGAAGGGAAGCGGAAGGGATGATACCGCGCGTGGCAGAGGAGCAGATCAATCCATCTCACACCATGTAAGATGGAAATGCAAACTGTGTTACGTATCGATATCACTGCAAAAAGATAAAGATTCCATCGCGAAGCGGCCATTCTTCAGCTATGCTATTCGAAAAATTCCGGCGGTCGCGAGGGAAGTCAAGGGAGGCGAGAGGTGGCCGTGGGGCGCGCGTTTTGTACTGAAATTTCACCTCATTTACCCTTCGACTACCCGGCGGGTTATTGGCGAATACGACCCCTGGAACCGGCATTGTGCTTGCAGAGCATCAGATAAACCCCAAAAAGATAAACTCGAATACTACCAGGCCGTCCAATAATTCCTGTCCGAAAATTTTCAAAATTCTATAATTTTCCTTAGAAGTGTTATAATATCAGGCAAGTGTAAGAACCTTCTAGAGGGTTCTCCAATGTTCTACGCTAGGGGTATATAAGGCGCAGTCGCCGCGTCTAGCTACCAGTACAAGCTAAAATAGACCAAGGTCGAATTCGTACGTTCGTGTACTACGAGTGGCTGCTGGGCAACGAGGGCAGTGTCCCAACGCACAGTCAGCCGCTGGTTCAATCGTTTCGAGAGCAGCGACACGAGCCTCGAGGACAGAGAGCACAGCGGGAGGCCTTCTACGGTGGATGATGACGAAGTCCGTCGCTGTATCAAGGAGAAGCCGGAAGCCACCACCCGTGAACTGGCGACGACGCTCGGCTGCAGCAAGTCCACCATCCACAATCGACTCAACTTACTCGGCTACCACAAAGTTCTGGCCCGTTGGATCCCCCAATGTCTGACGAACGCCAACAAGCAAAGCCGCGTGGCCCTCTGCCAGTCCCTCCTCCTTCGTCCGCATCGCAAGGAGTTTCTCGAGGAACTGGTCACTGGGGATAAGAGCTGGGTCCTCTACAACAAAGTCGCCCGCCGTGCCGTCTGAATCCCGCTCGGAGAAGAGCCGCCAACGACGCCGAAAACCGACCTGTACCCGCTGAAGATCATGTGCTGCTGGTGGGACACCAAGGGCATGCTGTACTTCGAGCCGCTTCCGCAAGGCAGGACGGTCACCGTCTCCATCTACACCGATCAGCTCGAGAAACTAGCCGCCGCCATCCGAGAAAAGCGTCCCCGACGGGCCTCGGTCCACCTGCTGCACGACAACGCGCGCCCCAACGTGGCGAAGGAGACCCAGCAGAAGTTGGCGACGCTCGGCTGGGAGACGGTTGCCTATCCGCCGCATTCCCCGGACCTCGCCCCTCCGACTACCACTTGTTCCGTCCGCTGAAGCACCATTTGGCCGGAAGAAAACTCACCAACTACGACAACCTCAAATCCGAAATCGCGGACTTCTTCGAGTCGCAGCCCCCGGAGTTCTGGGCGAAGAACATCGGCGACCTGCCCAATCGATGGGCCTCTGTTGTGGATAACTGTGGTGATTATATTGTTGATAAGACTTGTTTTTCAATAAAGTTGAAAAAAAAATTAAAAATGGTGAAATTTTCGGACAAGAATCATTGGACAACCTGGTAGAAACCGTTGTTTTAATGGAACAAGCACGCCCTTGCCGATAAATTTTCCGCAGGGCTACCGTCATGCAGTAGTCTTCCTTACCAGAGTTTTCCATGTTTGTGGTCCGATATCGTGAACTAAACGAAAAATACCGTGCGATGCCGATTGCCACAGAGCCATAAAATAATCTGCAACTTTCATTTGAGGGTTTAAGTCGGTCGGTCTGATATAGAAATGCAACCGATATCAACATTTCATACCATTGTGGCAATCGGTATCGCACGGTATTTGGAGTTTACTATATCTTGATATCTTTATCACAGTTGAGGCTGTCTCCCTACTTCCTAATCTGTTCAGAGCTTCAGCCGCTTACCTCCGGAGAAAGACGGTGTGTGAATAAAAACAAACCGCTCTCCATTTCCTTTATACCCTACCCCTTATCAAGTGGGTATCATCAATGTTGTTTACCGTGAGATATTTGTTTTGATGGCATTTTATAATCGTGTGTGATGGAACATTAATTTTCGGCAATATAAATTATAAGTTGAATAAACATGCGAGACGAAAAAGATGAAAATGTTTGTCATGCTGTTATTATTGGATTCACTGGAAATTTGCGCCAAATGCGTGTGAACTCCGTAATTTGGCGCCGAACACCCTACGCCTTGACGAAAGACATCCAACAAAATCAAGCAGGTCGCTTCGACCAGCTATGAAATAGGTATGATGGGTGCATCCGCGGAAGGGATAGCTGCGGACCACTCAGCAGGCCGCGCGCCTGTCGCGTGCGCCGATCAATCACGAAATTTCTCGTGGGCGCACACGACGCAGCGCTGCCTGCTGAGGTGTCCGCAACTATCCCTTTCCGGGTTACCCGAACTATACCCCGACTGAAACTGCAAACTGTTCCAACTCGTCGCGCATCATTGTAAGATCTGTTATCGCGACGGGCTTTGTAAAAGGGTCTGCAGAGTTCCAGTGATCGGCGATTAGTCGCCGAGCGTCAGCCTTGACGTGTCGACAAAAATGTTTCCGAACATTATCGTCGCCGCGTCGCTTGCCACTCGCTGACAGTCACGCGGGGTTGTCGCAGCGTCAAAACACTCTCCGGTGCCCCCTCGTCGCACTAAATGCCGCGTCGGTCGCCCTCGTCGCCAAATGTAAGCGATATTGTATCACCCAACGCTGTTTGTAGCTGCAAACAATGCCGCGACATCGACTCTGCGAACCCCTTAACTGTTAGCAGTGCCGCGACTAGTCGAAGCGACCAGCTATGAATTGGGGCTAAGCTTCTGTTTTCGATTATCGTAGCGAGGAGCGGTGGCTTTTTCGTCGGAACCTCCTCCTCACTAATTATATTTCACCAAGGCCCACCGCTCCGCTGCTGGTGATAACCGAAATTCATAGGTCAATATGGTCCTGCCAGAGTCTACATAGGGTGGCGAGATGCGAATATTTAACGCTGTAGCCTCGACCACGGAGGAATCCAGCCTGTTGCTGTAGATGGCAATGGAGTCTAGACTGAATAATCCTCGTGAAAACTTTACCAACGATTGGTATCAGCCTAATCCCGTAATAGTTTCTTCAGCACATCGAATTGCGCCTCTAAATTTTCAATCGCTAACTTCTGTGTGGTTGAGCAAATAGCTAGGGTTTTAGATTTTAAATCTGACCCAATAGTTGCATACAATATTTGCAGGCAGCCGGAAGACGAAGACGATGCTGATGATAACACTCTCATTATCGTTGTGGTAGCAGTTGTGACCTTCCTGGTCATATGCGGTATAGGCATGATAGTTGGGCTCATAATGGAGCGGCGAAGAAATAAAAGAAAAAGGGAACTTTTGCAAAAGGCGGAGAAAGAGGAAAGGCACCATGATACTAAGAAACGAATCAAGAAAAAGCTTGTGAGTTTGATAGATTCTCCTCCAACATGAGAGACACTCTCTCAAATCTGCCTGACACAAGACTCAAAGGGTGGGCAGCCCACTGGCGAATGCAAGGCGAGATGGCCGCAATTGTATCAGTTGAACCTTACAATTTGCGTCCTTCAAAGGCACAGTCCAACCTCAGGGGTAATTTTCGATATTATACTCCGGTCGCCGTGTACAGCAACCCTACCAAGCGCAAAATCTCAATTCGCTCAAATAAGCGAGGAAAAAGTCGACCTCGCCCCCATTAAAGAGAAATGGGTTACGCCCACTGACCAGCTTCCGATCTCAATAGGGAAGAGAAGCGCGATTGATTTTGCTCAAAATCTTCGTTCTTTCATTTGTTTTCAGCCTGGCTTTACACTATTCCTTTCTTCAGAACGAAGGCTCCGAATAACGAGAAAAGGGCTCTATCCTAGACGGGGGGGGGCACCCAAGATTTTTTAAATGAACAAAAAACCCGTTTAAGGCAGCGTTCACGATGATCATTCTCGTTGACTTTCCACAGTGAAATGATAGGCGAGAAGGATCCTTGGCTCCCAGTATCGAAAGAACGAGCCAGGAGCGGGAAAATAACGGCTGCAAACAAGCGTGTTGGTGCCCCAGATCTGCCCCCTCGGAATGAACAAATGAAGACTCAGATTACAGGAATGATCAAGTAAAGGAAGTGCTGATATGTGAGCTGATCGCTTCATTGCACTGATAGGTATCATCCTGTTAACGGTCAATTCCTCCACGCTCAAAAATCAACATAAACAAGAGAGGGCCTATTTTGGCTCGAAAACGCGTCCTTCGTGTCCTTTTTACGCATGTCTTTCTTTATAGGGCACCAGACCTTCCCTAAGCCCTAAAGATATCGGAAGTGAAATTTATCGTGAACACTGCCTTTAAAAGATACTTGTTGCTGTAAACCAGTCACTGTTTTTATTGAAATTCTATAGAAATCCTTTGATTGATAGCTTATAGATTGGTAGTTAATTTCATTTATATGAAGAAATCTTAGGTGGCCCCACCCCCGTCTAGGATACTCCCGAGAAAATACTCTATCCTAGACAAAAAAATGGGCTCGAGACAACACGTCCGCGAACTTCTCGCCGTTCGAATTCAAAATCTTTGAGGGGCTATAACTCCGTTCGTATTGAGTTTTGATATATTTCTGAGACACCATTGTGAACAGCGTCAAGTTTGATCCAAGATAAGCAAGAAATCAAAAAGTCGATTATGGGGTTGGACTGTGCCTTTAAAGGCAGGGTTCTCGATAAAATCGGTTGTTGTGCCGTACCCATGGAATGGTAGATCTGGCCATCACAAAAGTGAAAAAAGTAAAAAAACTGGAGAAAAAACGCTCAGGAGCAACCTATGACTTGGTGTCCTCCCGCCCCCAATTATCGAGATTTGTGTAAAAGCCCGCTTTGTCAACTTTTATTTTGTTTCTAAAGTAATTTCTGAACAGTTCTGGAGACTACTGATTATTTAAACAGCAAAATAAATGTGTAAGCAAGCATCAATGAAAATCGCGTTAGTTTTTGAGCATTTTTCCCGAGATTTTCCGGGTTTTTTAACTTATTTTCACTTTTGTGATGGCCTAATCTACATTCTTATGAAGAGAGCTCAAACGTTGTTCTCATCGCGAACCCTGCCTTTAACACCAAAAAAGTTCGGTGTTATACTTGACGGGGGGCACCCAGCATTCAGGACAGAAGTGAAATTAACCACCAACTCTTAACGCTATCAATCGAAGTATCACCATCACTAGGGCTGAGAGCTTTAGCGCGCTACCCGCGCTAAGTTCTGTAAAAACGGGGAGCATCTGGAAAACTTGGCAAAAAAGCGTCCGATGCATGTAACTTTTTTGAACAAGACTGTTTTGAATTCTGAAAACGCTATCATATTCACAGATCAAACTACTACCTGATTATGTGACTTGGGTGCTGAAATTCCTTAAATCGCTTTGGTTTTGAGGGAAATAGTTTTTGGGTACTCTTTCGAAATAGAAGACCCACTAGAGAAACTTCGTGAGAAATGTTCATCACACCAGAGCCGACAAATAATTTAGTCTGTTTCTGACACACTGAGCTGTTTCATGTTACCAAATGAGCGGTCGCTGAAGCTCAAACAGTTGCTAATGTGAATGTTCTCTTCAAAGGGTCGTCTCATCCGAAAGAGCACCGTTTTTAGAATCGTTTTTCAGAAACGTCGCGCGCGTCGAAGTGCGGCGAAACTTTCAGCAGTATTTGTACGAGTAATGGATAAGCAATCTCCTTGTTTTCTTCTTGTATCAGATGCAGGTGGGACAAACTTGAGATTCGTGCAGGTAGAAATTTTGAACTCCTTCATTAAACATGCTTGAGAACTACCAGAAAAGTCGGAGCTTTGTTGCTAGAACCCCGGAGTCTTAAATGAAGGATTTCGAAAATTCAACCGACAAAAACCTTGAGATTCTCTCACCTGCACCTACTTCATGAAGAAAGCATGCAAATTGCTCTTCCATTACTTGTACAAATACTGCTTAAAGGCAGCATACACGCTCGCAAACATGGTCGAGATATCAGCATAAATAGGCCCGCACGGCCCCTACCATGTCGTCAACGACGTCTCAAGCGATAAAAATCATCCAGGATGACAATATTTGAGCAATCGTGTCTCGCACGCCCGTATTTTCACACCCCTTCGAGTAACAGAATGAAAAGCTAAACTTGAGAAAACATGTGATAATTGAGAGTGATAGAACTATCAAATGAGAGTGCACGAAAGAAACAGCTCGATTTACCTGGATATTACATGTTTTTGCACTGATGAAATCCTCCATTTCCAAAAGCCATCCAGAGTAGAGCGGTATGAGCGGTATTCTCGAAAGTGGATGAGAGTTTATGGGTGATTAGACAGGTAATATTCAAGTAAATCGAGCTGTTTCTCTCGTGCACTCCCCTTTGATAGTGCTATCACTCTAAGTTGCCACATGTTTTCTCAAGTTCAACTTTTCATTCTGTTACTCAAAGGGGTGTGAAAATACGGGCGTGCGTGACAGGGATGGTCAAATACTGTCATCCTGGATGGTTTGCAGCGCTTCAAACGTCGCTCACGACATGGTAGGGGCCGTGCAGGCCTATTTATGCTGATATCTCAACCATGTTTGCGAGCGTGTATGCTGCCTTTAAAGTTTCGCCGCACTTCGCCGCGCGCGACGTTTTTGACAAACTATTGCAAAAACTATTTCCTTCAAAAACAAAGCCATATTAGGGAACTTCGGTTCACAAGTCACATGATTAGATAGCAATTTGATCAGTGAATATGATAGCGTTTTCAGAAATCAAGAAAGTCTTCATTCAAAAAAGTTACATGGATCGGACGCTTCTTTGCTAAGTTCGCCAGTAATCCCCGTTTTTACAGAACTTAGAGCGGGTATTATACCAGCGGGCCGGGGTACATACGTTAATGCTCCCACGGACATTTTGACGCTCTTCGTTTAGTTGCTCACAATCTTATCACGAATTCCAACCAGGAGATCTCTCACGATGCACAATAACACGCTTGACAAACTCAGACAATGGAATGGACCGACCGCGGACATGTTCCGTACCGACCGCGGACAGGTTGCGTACCGACAGCGGGATGGGCGACGTTTGGAACGCAATTCGCACGCGGTCGACACGCAAATTAGCGCGGTCGATACGCACGGCCACGCGGTCAGTACGGAATGCCACGCGGTTAGTACGCATCGCCACGCGGTCGGTACGTCTTGCCACGGGGTCGGTACGCATCGCGTCGCGGTCGGTACGCCTCCATGGAAAATCGCTAGCGGTTGGTACGGAGCTCAGGCGTATCGACCGCATGCACTATTTCGTTTTCGCGGTCAGTACGCAAATGCCCGCGTTCCGTACGGAATACATTTTTTGCACGCGGTCAGTACGATAGTGGCACGCGGTCGGTACTAGAAGCGATTTTTCGCCCGCGGTTGGTCCACCCCTTTGTCTGAGAGAACTCCATAATTTTCGTTTTCCGCCGAATGCACTAGAGGCAAAGAACGCCCTAACCCAAGAAAAAAAACGCTGGTATGTACGCGGATGTAGATGCTAAAGCGGCCTCATATCAGTCGTACCGATGCAAAGTTTCTCAGCAGTTGTAACTGCAAGTTCTATCATCACTTGAAGCTTACCTGTTTGTAGAAGAAGAAAAAGAAGAGGAGACAGAAGTTAGCTAAATCTATGAAGAAAATGAAGAAAAAACATGCTACGGGTGTACGTTTGTATTTACCACATAACCTCGACATCCTCCCAGTTGGTCGAGACTTTGTGCGAAATATTCCATTTTTAGGTCCAAAAAGCATTGGAAGAGTATTTGGCTAGCCAGACGGTGACAACCTTTGAAGATTCCGAGAGAATCGTCGAGGTTCCTTCAGAGAACGAGGTGTCAAAGTCAAAATCGAGTACGAAAACGGGTTCCAGAAGCACAGAGGCCAAGAAGATCAATGATGAAGTGAATGTGGACCCATCATTACCGGTCCCAAGAGCTCTTGGCAAGATGCCGATGGAGAATTCCCAGAGCAGCGCTAGTACAAATGGTGGTCAGGCAAACCAGAAGGCCTAGCACAGACTGACGTAGATTTACCAGCAACATGACTTAATTGGTGTAGTTATGCATTTCAAGTAAAACATTAACTTTTCTGTCTTATTCACTTTCCCGAAACAGCCACGGAGCTTCCTTTGACCGACCTTGAAATAAAAGCAGATTTTTCACTTCTGGACTTCAGCCGAAACGCAGAATTCGCGAATCAACCCACTCGCATGAGCATAAACATTGTCAGGGAATCAAAAATTAGGCAATTGCTAGCTTCGCCATCGTGCCGCATGGGTTGCGTAGCTATTGCGGAACGGTCGCGGACTGCGGCTTGGTGCGCTGCTTGGCGTTCATACCTCCGTCATAACACCGCGGTTAATCTTGGATCTACTGTCATGCCTTTGTTGTGGGTCGCGGCGCGATTGCGGCTCTACGTTGGTTTTTTCTCCGAGACCGTCATTTCACCAACGTAGGATCTGCCCAGAACTCCTTCCCAGCCAATTCCGTCTGTTCAGACACATGCGTTGAAAAGACCGGCGACGAGGATTACGGCAGACTTTGGAATCGCATTAAAGGCACAGGTCACCCAAAAAATAAATTTCAGATTTCATGCTTATCTTGGAGAGAGTCCCACGCTGATCACAGTGGTATCTCTGATATCGTCCAGGACCCCCTTTGAACAGAGTTATGGCTCTTCAAAGATGCCTAGATTTTAAAGGTGAAAAATTGGTGGACGAGTTGTCTCAGGCCTGTATTTCTCTTCGTTCGCAATCGCCGTGCGTGAGCGAATCAGTATAAGGAGACAGCCCGGCAGTGGACTGAAGAACAACGACTTGGTGGGATTCATCTATCCATCGAGTCGCTATCGAGTTCGAAAATCTGGTAGGGGGTCGGGCCTGTGGTGGTCGATTATATCTCGCTTATTTGGAAGAATTGAGAGCTCGCACTTGGCACGTGTTATATAGGAGGGGTCTTCTACACAATCAAACAAAAATCACCAAATTCATGTGTGAGGGTGTATTGTGCCTTTAAAGGCATCTTACGCTCAAAAAAAACTGTCTTATTCTTTCACGTTTTTGCGCTGGAGTTTTCATGAGATACTGGACAATAGGGAAAAGGCACCGCGACACCCTCAACTTTCCAAAAAAAAATACTCGCTTCAAAACGTCTTGCATCATTCACTTCTCACAAGAGTATGTCAACAAATTTCCGGAAACATTCGGTCGAATAAACGAATACGAATATTCAAATCATTCTATTGTTCGAGAAAGTCAAATTTTCGAGAAATTCGTTTATTCGAGTATTCGAAAAAGTCAATTTTTCGAATAATTCGTCCATTCGAATATTCAAAAGGCCCAATATTCGAATAATCGGCCGAATCAACGAATAAATCACAAGGCCTAGGCAAAACCAAACCTCTCCAGCCGCTTCGCGGCTGGTGCGATTTCAGAAAAATGTGAAGCAGAGGGCTGTAGTAAACCACCCCTATCAGATGATCTGATATTATTTCGATAAGATGATCTGATATTCTTCCAGACAAGTTTCAGATGATCTTAATTTCGTATTGATTCATAATTATCGTTATCAGTCACGGCTCGTCGTTGGACTTAGGCCCGTATTCATTCCATTAGCGGTCATTAGCCCCAAAGCGGTCGTCCTCGAATATTCATGATACGATAAGACATGATCATACCTGTGAGAATAAGAAAAACCGGCCCTCATTCTGTATGTGGTCATTCTCTCATCGACCAACTCGATGCTTTTTTTCTCAATGAATGAAATGAGATGTTTGTCGTTTTGTGATAGCTCAGATTGATAACTGGTATTTCATCTGAAAAATAAGAGGCGCTCCGGGGTTACTCTTAAAGATAAGACGAGCTTCTCCGGGAATGCCCGCTCTCTCGCTTTTCTCTGTCCAGATGATCTGTAGAAGTTCAGCTAACCTGATGAAATTAGCATCATCTTGAAAATATTCATCATCTGAATGATGCGCTTACAGATGAGATTCATATCCTTCACCATATCATCAAGATAATCTTACAGATCATTCCAACATTTCTTCATACGATCGTTTAAGATCATCTTAACTTCATTTTGAGGGGGTTTACTACAGCCCAGAGTCTCCCGTTCAAGTCCATTTTTGCGGTCCGGAGGTGAAATGTCAGCAATCAAACTGATAGAAAGTTCGTATATAATCAGAATACTCCAGTATTCCACATGAGATATTGAGAAACCTAATGGTGGAGTATCTCGCTCAGCACCGAATTTGTGGGCAGACGTAATAGATACTGTTTTTCAACTCTTGAAGTAGGTCCCGAACAGATTCCAGCGATGTTCCAGAAACGGCTACTGTACCTTGTTAGAGTATTATGTAATACTCAATTTCCATGGATCTAGGTTAATGGCACCTTGTTCGGGCCAGTTCGCATATTTTCGCGCCTATTTAAAGACTGTGTTCACGATAAAAAAACCCGTAATATGGTTTCCGATGTTTTTGGGTAGGTAAGCTCTGGTAAATCTCTAGTGACCTGTCAATTTCGATTATCAACAGGAGTGGAGCGGTGGGCCTCGGTGAAATATAACTAGTGATAAGGAGGTTTTGATGAAAAAGCCACCGCTCCGCGCTGTGATAATCGAAAACAGGAGTTCACTTGAACTTAACCAGAAGAGTCTAGGTCCATTAAAGGCAGTGTTCACGATAAAAAATGTGTTTAAATTTCCACTAGGAATGGGTAATGGAGGGGCACACTGTAACGCTGACTTCGAAAGAACGCGTGAAAACGAGCCAGGAAAAAGCTCCAAAAGAGTCCGGAGTTGCCACTTCGAGCGCAAGGCAAACCCCAAAAACGCAACACACGCCCACCGACGTGAACAAATGAATGCTCGAGATCGTAAGATGAGCGATGATTTCCAATCACTAGCCCCGTTCTTCCCTTCATTCTCAACTTCTCTCTTCACTCAGGTCAGCTCGCATACATCGGCTGCAAAAGACGGAAGTTACAAGTCTCGGACAACTCGTCCACCATGTTTCCATAGCTGAATTTTGGAGGGACCATAACTCCGTTTCCAGAAGGTCTTGTACGATTTCAGAGACATCATTGGAATCAGCATGGGGCCGTTTCCAAGATAGGTGGGGAGACAGAAAAACGATTTTTGTCGTGAACACTGCCTTCAAGAAGAGGTTAATAGGGAAAAGTCGCCACAGAACACTCAAACACCGCAGAAAAACTTTGAATAAATCTCTGAAAAAAAATTAATTCTGCCTGTTCGTGTTTTGGGAGACTGCGTGCAACGCATCGAACCTGACGTCGGGGAAATAGTTTCGCGCTTCAAAATGCTTAGCTAAGTGGCTTTGCTCTCTGTTTCCTAAACCAAAAATTCTTCTTCGAAATTAAGAGGGGTCAATGCACAAGCTGGGATGTTAGAACCTTTCGCGAAGAAGAATATTCGAAAATTCGCTGCCTGTTCCTACGGTGAAACAAATGAAGGACATCTGTTATAGGACGTTGGCGGGGTGGCCTAATGAGTTGACTGGTCCACTCACCTTCGTTCTGGCAGTTTTTTGTCGTACTTCCGTTCTTACTCTTTTTGGAGTGAACGAGAGCTTACGTTTTTGTCGAAGAACGGGCAGCTTCTTCATCGAGAACACTGCCTCTCGAGGTGAAAACAGGAGTAAGGCAAGTCCTGACAAATGCAAACAGATATGGGTCTCTCAGGGGCCTTCAACTGGAGTTGATGTGAAAGGACGACATATCGAAGTTGTGGATGATTTCTGTTATTTGGGCTGTTTGCTGAAGAACGATTGTAGTTATGCAGCGGATATCCAACAACTATGTGTGAAAGCTACATCTGCATTCAATTCTCTAACCAAGTGTTCGTGGTCTACCACCATCGCGAAGAAAGTCAAGTTGCTCGTCTTCCTATCCGCTATTCGCCCTATCATGATACACGGGTTGGAGACGTGGGCAGCTTTGAAGAAGCAGATGGTAAGGTTAGATTGTACGTAGACAGAGCTGTTTAGACGTTGTCTTGGATATATCTGGCAGTGAGTATGTCGTAACCAAGACCTTCACAAGAAAATCGACTAAGTAAAATCGAGTTACATGAACGCTTGAATATTTGACGATTCCTCGATCGTCTGACACGAAGTTGAATCAGAATGCATCAAAATTAAATCAAAATAAATCAAAATTAAATTTTCGCAAACATCGAGCAGCGGCGAGGTAAGTCTTTAACCACCATAATTGCGTCAAATGGGTTGAAATGTAGAGGTGGTCGGGATAACTTACGATCTCTCCCTTCTTGCATAGCAAAAAATCCAGGGGGCCCTAGATGCGAACCTGACAAAACCTCGTACTCCCCCCCCCAGGGCAATAACACATTTTCTTCGCGTCCTCTCCCTCCAGGGCAATAACACATGTTCCTCGTTTGTAAGCAGCGAAAAAATGTCGAATTTCATCCTTCTCTATTATTTCAGGTCTCAGAGTCAAAAGTGTTCACTTACGCCACATGAGTGGAGTTCTATGAAAGTCCCCCTAAGGGCATCGGTGTCTGTGACACTGCGGCGCTCAGGCTCACTCAGCGCTCAAGGGAGAGCACGAGTTCGTTCGGCTCAAACGCGACGACGGCCGAAGACTTCTCCTTCTTCTGATGACGTCGACGTTGCGGCACGGCGCCGCCGCGCGACGGCCCCAATCAATGTCGAGGGACACCCTCTGGCCAGTTTCCTGCCCACGCCCTCCAGGCATTCACTCTTCCTCAGCGCATGCCTAGCTTACAGGCGGCCGCCGCCGCTTCATCCCCCAGTCACGGTAGGTCCATACTGTATTGCCAATCGATTATTGATTTCTTCACCTTCTGTGGTTAGTGAAGAATCTCAGAGCTCCAGAAATTAGTATATACTTCTTGTCTCGTGTGTTCATGTTCCAATGATTGAAAGTTAATGAAAATCGGTTGTTTAGAAAGGTTCATGGGTTGGTGTACAAAATGTTGTAATACATTTTTCGAAAAGGTTTATCTATTCTAGAGATGATTATCTAGACACATAATTGCATTACTATGCTTCTTACTATTCGTGCTCATTCTGAGCACCGCTTCCATCAGTCAACTGTTGTGTTATTTCGATAGCATTTGGACTCGAGTATTAATTACAACGAATGATAAATTGCCACATCAGTTAGTCAGTGGTGTTTTAGCTTTTTCACGCCATGCTGTTTGTTTAGACACATTGAAGCTACATTTCATGACAGTCTTCTGCGGAAGAAGCCTGACAAAGTAAGGGATGCGATCAGGGATGCTGGATCAAACAAGTGAATACTGGGCCCAAGTGAAAACATGCAGTGCACAGCGATCAAGTTGCATAAAACACCACTTTTCACTGTACTGGCAATTTTCTATGCGCTGAAACTTGACATAGGATAAGCTATTTCAACATAACCATTTTAAAGGCCTGAATGGTACGTCACGTTTCGTTTAGGGTCTTGTTGAAAAATCGACGTCGAAGCTTCTACCTTTGCGTTCGCAGTTGTGGAGTCTAGCTCACTTCAAAGGCATCCATGTTTTTGTGTAGCCTGGCCTCTCTAGTGAACATAAATGCCGTAAGAGCTCCTGGACAGCCTTCCCTTGCAAAGAAACACCAGTTTGACTATAATAATGGAATTCGAAGTTCGCATCGAAATCGTTTTCGAAGCTTTATTGCACTTGTAGACCTGGTCACTGTCATTTTTGGAGTTTTCCTGCACGTAGACTTTGTACCATAATTGTTTTCCATGTTGTTTGACGGTCGCATCAACAGTCCATCAAAAAGTGCTAGCTGATCGACCCTACAGCAGTTTTCAGGTGGCCGTAACTTTTACGGGGCACATTTTCAGAGCCTTGAATTTCGTGGGCGACGTCAGCTAGCCCAAATCGTGTGATTACACACGAACAATTGAAGGCGATTTCTGACGCGCACGATGCCTTTAAAGGGAGTGTTTGCCATGAATCGTGGATGCTCAGCTTCTTACAGATTAATAATAGGTCAAGAGCTTACTGTGACAGCAACATCAGGAAAAACTGCGGAAAGTGACGGGAAGCACTTTTCCCCGCCTGAGCAAGACCTCTTGTCTGAGTCAGCCTTAGATTTCCGGCCTATCTGGTTTTCTTCATTGCAGTCGTACCTACAGTTGTAGAACGATCACCGAAAGTGGACTCACTATATGAAAAAGGAGGAGGCCCGGACGAGTTGGCCAGCTTCCACGTCGTCGCTGGAGCTCGTTCACATTAGTTCCAAAAGGAGACCAGTGACGGATAACCGCTGCACGCATGGCGTCTAGGCTGCCAAATTCGTCCAGGCTTCTCTTTTTCAGATACTGGGCCATAAAGCCGGAAATCAAAAAATAGGAGATTAATTTTTCATAAAATCCTCAAAACATCGGCTATGCTTCCAGAGAATCAAAGTTGTTTGGGAATTTTCGAACGAAGTGGTTTTCATTTGTGAAGTTCCGAAGGGGGAGCGTTCGCGTCGCGGCTTCCTAATCGAATGCCCTTTCACAGCGTCGGCGTCGCGGCTTCTTAATCCACTGACACGTGCGATAGAGCAGGATTTGTTTTGTTGGGGAGCATTCACATATCCAAAAGTAACACTGGTCACAGAGGCAATTTCTTGCTTCCCAGGATGGCTTTGTCAATCCTTTAGCGATTACTCAACACCACCTCAGCCTCCCAAAAGCTAACTAATCACACATTACCGTATCCCCTGCTACATTATCTCATTTTAGTTGATCTATTCCATATCCTTAGCATTGTCATGTTTCTGTGGAAAAGGTAAAGTCGCTTGCAAAAGTGCATCAGGTGTTGTTTACTGCTGATACCGTAGCCTCAGGGTTCTGTGTTTTGGTGGAGATTTCCGCGTGAACGCTTCCTCTCGCGTTGTTTCGGCGAGTTTTCTCATAATCCAATTGCATTTTTCTACCTCGATGCTAGCTTTGTTCATTCATCGGAGACTTGTGCTCCATATAGCTTGTGTCTCTCCTGAACAATAATTTCCCTTCTCACTATGGCTGTCTGAAAACAACGCCAGCGAGAGATCGTTGTGCTTTGATCATTGCTCAACACACTTTGTTTTCTTTTTGCCATACTCGTAGAGGTAAACAACAAGAATAGAGTAAAACCAAAACAGGAAAACCAAGGTGTTAAAATATGACTTTAGACGACGTACCTGTCAGGAACTCTTGCGTGATTTGATGGCGTTAATAGAGGAACCCTTTTTAGCAACGGTGTTTTGTGACATTATTTTAAGAAGCGGCATACCTCCTGATTATTTGAAAAGAAGATTAACGGAATTTTTTGAGGAGTGTTGAAGTGGTCTAGACCTCATATCTGTGCCAAGAAATAGACCGAACGAAAATGACGAATTCAGGGCAGAATTCCGGCTTTGCTTGTGCTTTTCAGAATCGTGATTCGCCTCGTAAATCTGTATCGATATTGGCGTTTTACACACAAATCTGGCTCAAAAACTACACCCTGAACATCCCAGATTGAAGTGTTGTAAATGATTATCGACCAAGTGGGACTCGGACGGTTCATCGGCTTGCGATTACGAGAGCTTGAGAGGGATGTCTGAGCTACGGAGAGGAAGCCACTACCATCAATGAAGAATGCTGAGACCAGTTTCAAGAGATAGAAGCTCACAAATAGGACGTTTTTTTTTGTTGACTGGCAGTTTTAAAGTCGCAGTACGTAGCTCCGCCGAAAATCAGCGCAACGGCCTGCTCAACCATCTACCACTTCTGTGGAGTATAGAAACGGGATTTGTTAAAGGCAGTGTTCACGATAATCTTCAATTTTGAGATTATTCGCTATAATGATTAAGTGACCCTCGGGTAGAACTAAATTGACGTTGAAATTAAGAAAAACTCACCAGAAGTATACGAAATCCTTTAACCTCACCCCGACTCTTTACTTCCACAGAAACTGTTTGTTGTGACAATGAGGTCTTTGAAGAACCCGTCCTTTGCAATTCTCTACTCTCTATGGCTCCGTTCTTTCCTTAGGACCTTAACTAATTCTGCTTTGCATGAAATGTTCTTCTGTTTTCGATTGACCCAATTTTCCATCGGTGGCAACCACCTCAGGCAGCAACGCCGGCTGAGAGGGCAGGCACTACAGGCTGACTAAACATTGTACCCGGGCGAGCCCCGGTATTCACTGCCCCCTCAGCCGGTAAATGGTGGAGCGCTCAGCCGGCAAAAAGTGGGCCCCTCACACCGCGTTCAGTGCCCCTCAGCCGGTAAACGGAGGTCCGCTTTGCCGGTATTAGTTGCTTACTACGTGAATGATATCGATCTGCAAGTGTAGATAAAGCCCCTAGTAGGCTCTCCCTATTCCCCAGCAAGTCCGAGGCTTGCGTTTCATTTCTGAAGCGGCAAGCCTTACCTTGCTTCAAAAGTCATGAACTGACCCGCTGTCACGTCCCCACGGTCACAACGAACCGCAAGGGGTGAGGGGTCAATGATCCAAATCTTGTCGATGACCACCCGTTCGAATGCCAACACCCGAATCCGCTCGAAGCCCATTTCGCCCGCGCCGTACATGAGCCTGGTTCGCTTTAGTGTCTGCCCGATCAGCCGGTGATATGCTCCGCCATTGATTGATGTCTGCCCGCTCACCCCGTAAAGCCATGCCCCTCAGCCGGTATTGCGGTGTCTGCCCGATCAGCCGGTGACATGCTCCGCCGTGGATTTATGTCCGCCCGCTGACCCGGTAAAGCCATGCCCCTCAGCCGGTAAAACGCATGCCCGCCCGCTCAGCCGGTAAGACGCTCCGCTCCCAAAATAAGCCTGCCCGCTCAACCGGCGACCCTACTTCTCCGCCCGCTCAGCCGGCGACCCTACTTCTCCGCCCGCTCAGCCGGCGACCCTACTTCTCCGCCCGCTCAGCCGGTGTTATTATCTGAGACCATTGACATGTTCATCCAACCGGACAGCTAGTCCAAGATACAGAATAATGTCACTGATGTACGAGGTTTTAATGCGTTTCTTGCCTTTTCTTCGTGATTTTGGTAACACTTGGAGGCCAACGCATTTTCTTATGTGAAAATCTCCAGGACGAAAATCATCGTGAACACGGCCTTTAATGAATGAACCAGTATAAAAGATTTTTAAGGTACCTCATATCTGTCCACCGTAAAGATGAAATGTTTTAAAGACGAGTCTTCCAGCTACAATGAAAAGGAGCATGACGCTGTGATCGGTGCTTGAGAGGTGTGGCCCCTCTGTTCAGTTACAAAATTCGTGCGGCCCTCCTTCTCTACCTTGAAAATGCGTGCGACCCCATGCGGATTGTGAGTCTTTAATAAAAATGGATCAGAAATGTGACGAACTCTGCTTTGGTGAAAGAAAATTTCAAATGCTGCGTACCCCTGAAGATCAAATAATTTTGGGTGAAGGCACTCGGAGGGGTTGCGGCCCCCTTCCTTTCCGCTCTTCAAAGCTGCGGCGCCACTTTGTGATCATCACAGCGCAAGCCTAACCTTGCAGAGTGCTGGTTTGGATCTTTATTGTACATCCAAAGTGCACTGATGTTGTGAAAGACTAATATTTAGATTAGCCAAATATAATTTTCTAGGACAATAGCCGTAGCAAGAATAATTAATGTTGACGTCAAATGAGGTGGTACGTGCTATTTCTATGATATTACCTTG
>JAPDOI010001867.1:2500-130571 GCA_029168955.1 Aplectana chamaeleonis | reverse complement strand
GGACTGTCCGCTTGACGACTTGTTTGGTTTAGAGTATATCAACGTAACAGATGACAAACATCACGCATAAAGAGATGGTGAAAAAACGCTATTAGAAAAAAGTGAAGAATTTCCCACAATGAAAGCCTTCTCTACGATAGAATATCGACAAAGAAATCTTATTTGATTACTGATCGTGAAGAAACGATTCGTATTAATCTCAGAACCTAACTCCAGACAAAATGCCGCTCAACACCCAGCAAAGAAAGCCGGCATTGTCAGCGGCGCTGAAAGTGGCCGTAGAGGCCCAAAACTCAAAGTTCTCTCGCCCGCGGCAGTGACTGTTTTGATACTCAAGCAACAAGACGCCCATAAAGCAGAAGCCACTGGTTCTGAAAGACCCGTAGAGATGAAAACCTCTGGATGATATTTGCTGGTCGTGAAGCCTAAGAATATCCACACACACGGCGCACCGCTACGCGACCGGCACCTCGGCAGCGGACGCTGTCCGGCACACTGGCAGGCAAGCGGAGCTGCCAATGCACCAAAACACCCACACGGACCGCCAGCTGTTTGGACGGGGCTTCCAGTGACTAGGCGGGTGAAGGTACCGCAAAGCTTGGGTGTTTGAGCCGACGATTTATTGCCGACATCTGAGTCCTTTCGGAAGAATGCGTCGTGAACTTTCCTTGAAGCCCGAGCAGTGAGGGTGGAGCGTTTTTTTGGGGTGCCATGCTCCTCTCGTCAAATGCACTTTATTCCGACCTTCTCGACACGATAGGCATACTGTCTGCCGTTACCATTCCGACCGTAAATCGATTGCCGATATGGGGATTTCGCCAGCATTCTCATGTGCAAAGCTAAGCCCGTATTTCCACTGAAAGCGGAATTTTCCGGCGAAATCGTGGAAGGGCGTAAGGATTAGAAACACATGTGCTCCAGCCCTGCCCCCCACCCGAAGTCCGTGCAAAGCGGCAGCGATTCGCCCAGAGCCGCGTCGTTGGCGTAGTGGTTTTCGCTTCCCGGCAGAAAGGATAGTGCTGGTCAAGTCTCGCTTAAAGCCAAGCGTCTTGTGCTAACATTGTGGCTGGCTCTCTTAACCAGTTTCGACACAATCCAACCCCAGGGACAGATTCTGCAGCCATTCTGAGATTAAAAACAGTTTGAGACTAAAGCCATGTTTTAACTGCAGGTGGTCGCTGCGGCCATGCGAGGGGACAACTGTTCCTTTTTCATCGCGCGTAATGGAACGGCGCTCCAATTGTGATGGCTTCGTGGCAAACGTTTACATCGCTGGGTGGCGGCGACGAAATCCTATGTTTTAAGGACTCTGCAGAGTGGCAGCGACCGGCGGCACGCCGCCGAGCGGAAGCTTTGGAGCGTGGTCGAAACCCGACACGGCGTTAATGCTGCCAAGACCTCGCAGCGTTGCAGCGACGTTGTCGCCAGCACCGCATTTCTACCATTGCGTACGATCTCCATTCATTTGACGTCGCCTTCTTGCTCTCCACAGTTTTCATTGGTTTTGATATGATTCAAAAACTTGAAAATGTCCACCAACAACTTTGAAAAAATATTATGCTTAAATAGCAGTGCAAAAAAATTGAAATTTGCGCCTAGTAGAGTGATGCCTTGATGAATAGTTTTCGAGATAGTAAAAGCAGTAGAACGATTTGTGGTAATTGCTTTGGCCACTATAGTACTGAACCACATTCAAACAAAAAAGCCTAAATAAAACTGGAAACAAAACCAATTCGAAATGAAACTGCCAAACTTGTACTGTTTGAGTATGCTCCAATGATTTTCCCCAATTTTGTGCGAAAATAGAAAAACAGGTTTTCAGAATGTTGAATTCATGAAAGTAACAAAGAAGAAGGAGGCTCGAATCGATAGTCGACGGCATTCGTCGCCAGCGATGAAAATAGGTCGAGACCATTACCCGCCGCCGCTCGCTTAAATGGCGTCGCTGCGGGAGTTGCTGTTATCGCGGCGGCGAAAACACTCTGCGAAGGTAACTGCGTCGCTGCTGCCGGGGCGACACGTCGCCGCCATCACCATCTGCGTGGCGTCCCCCACTCTCCATCATTGCCCCGCCGCAGCGAGACTCGCCGCGGTGAAACTCTGCAAAGGCCTCTACCGTTTCGCTGCTGGAGGAGCGATTCGCGATGGTCGCTGATCATCAGCTCTATCGCTACCATTATGGCAGCTTGATGGAGCGGTTGTCAGCGAATGACACCTTCCCTCTAGTGACAATTGACCCTTTCACATGACAAGATCAGTGTTTACGAGTCAGAGGCGTGTTATAGATGACTACCAGCCATTAATGATTCCCTGATTGATTGAAATTCTTCGATCACCCGTGAGCTATGCACCATGAACAAAGTCGCTGCCGCCGCTACCCATCGCTGCAGCAGCGGAGGTGCAAAATCGTTGCGATGAAAAACAGCATCGATGCAGTCAGAAACATGGCTTAAAAACACAGGACATCAAAAAACTAATTTTCAGATTTCATGCACTTCTATCTTGGAGAGGGTCACACGCTGATCACGGCGATATCTCTGCAAATCGTCTAGGACCCCCTAAGGAACAGGAGATATGGCTCTGCTTCGATGCCTTGATTTTTGAGGGTGAAAAATTGGTGGACAGGTTGTCTCAGGCCTGTATGTCCTCTTCACTGTTCGCCCAATCGTTGGGCGAGAGCGAGCCGGGATAAGGGAGACAGTCCGGCAACGGACTGAATGAACGAACAGCGACTTGTTGGAATTCATCCATCCATCTAGCCGCTATCGAGTTTATGGAAATGCTGTTAGGGGAGTCGGGCCTGTGGCGGTCGCTTATATCTTGCTCATTTTGGAAAAATTGAGATCTGGCTTTTGGAACGTGTTATACAGGAGAGGGTCTTCTACACGAATTACATGAGAATCTCCAAGAATTCATATCTGAGGGCGTTACTGTACCCTTAAGAAGTAAGGCCGTAGTTATACACTGGCGGAAAGAAAACGTTCCGCGATGACATGCCGCCGCTTGCCGCGTGGATCAGGGACTCGTCTGCAATGTGGCGTCTCAGACGTGCTTTGACGCCATATTGCCGGACCCTAAAAAATCCCGGGCGTTTCAATTGCATTTTAACCATATTTTGCACGCTTCTAACACTTTGTTGTTTATAGCAAAAGGTCACTACCGAAATCCATTTGCTCCTGTCATAGCAGTTCTCGTTATGTCGCTATGGTGGCATTTTAACAAGTTTAGATCTGAAAAATAGTCAGCTTGATGGAAATTTATGGCAGAATTTCCAGCAGGGTGGAGTCCCGCAAGGATACAGTATGCAGTGCCGTGGCGTGTATGGGGGGCTGAGCAGAGTGCCACCGCGGCGCGGCGCGATGCGATGATGGAGAGCGTGATGATAGATCGCCATGATCTATCAATACGGCTCTCAATCATCGGGCCGCGCCGCTCATGGCACTCTGCTCAGCCCTAAGGGCTGAGCAGGGTACCGCACGCAGCGCGTATGGTCTGATGATGGAGAGTCGTGTTGATGGAATCCGCGCGATCTGCCAATACGGCTCTCGATCATCGAGCCGCGCCGCGCCTGGTAACTCTGCTCGGCCTAACTGCTTGGTGCGGGCGTCCTGTGCGTTTTCCTGGGACAGCTCTTCCTTTTGGCATGCCTCCGCACACTCAGGACGCACATAAGTGGTAGTTGTCTTGCTATTACCGCAGCATCCCACTGGTGTATAACTACGGCCCAAAGTAACCGATGAATATTTCTACACAGTAATAGTCACTGTAAGCCATAGCTCGAAACTCAATTTTAAAACCGAAGCTATGATTTGTAAATTCGAGAAATATTATCCGGAAAATAGAAAAAAACAAGGTGCACACCCACGCCTATTCGTGGCGTACTTGTTAGCGTATATTGTGACGCATAGAATAATCCAATCATTGCAAAATGAAAAGTTAATTATTACCTTCCCTCGAAACCCAGCTAGGCTCACACACTTCCACTGGAGCGTGGCGCACTCCCAGTTGAGTCCCGCACACTTTTTTCCGGCGCTCTGGGCTTTCCCAGTTGGGTCAGACACGTTTCTCACTCAGTTGTTGGGTCAGACACGTTTCTCGGTGTTTGGCGCACTCACAGTTGGAGTCCCACACACTTTCCACGGCGCTTGGCGCAATTCCTGTTGGGTGCCGTACACTCTATCCGACATTCGGCGCACTTCTTACATGGGTCCCGTACACTTTCTATTGCCGTCCGGCGCACTCTTACATGAAAGTCCCGTACACTTTCTATGGCGTACGGCGCACGCTTATCATAAGTCCGTACACTTTCTATGGCGTACGGCGCACGCTTAAATGGGTCCGTACACTTTCTATGGCGTACGGCGCACGCTTCACATGGGTCCCATGCACTTTCCTATGGCGTCCGGCGCACTCTTACATGATTCCCGTATCCTTTCTATGGAGTCTGGCGCACTCTTACCCATTGATCCCGTTACACTTTCTATTGCGTCCGGCGCACTCTTACATGAGTCGTACACTTTCTATTGCGCCCGGCGCACTCTTGCATGAGTCAGTACGCTTTCTATGGCGTACGGCGCACGCTTACATTGATCCCGTACACTTTCTATTGCGTCCGGCGCACGCTTACATGGGTCCCGTACACTTTCTATGGCGTCCGGCGCACTCTTGCATGAGTCCCGTACACTTTCTATGGCGTCTGGCGCACTCTTACATTGATCCCGTACACTTTCTATGGCGTCCGGCGCACTCTTACATGAGTCCCGTACACTTTCTACTGCGTCCGGCGCACTCTTACATGAGTCCCGTACACTTTCTATTGCGTCCGGCGCACTCTTACATGAGTCCCGTACACTTTCTATGGCGTACGGCGCACGCTTACATCGGTCCCGTACGCACTTTTTATGGCGTACGGCGCACGCATAAATGGGTCCCGTTACACTTTCTATGGCGTACGGCGCACGCTTCACATGGGTCCGTACACTTTCTATGGCGTCCGGCGCACTCTTACAGTGATTCCCGTATCCTTTCTATGGAGTACGGCGCACTCTTACATTGATCCCGTACACTTTCTATGGCGTCCGGCGCACTCTTACATGAGTCCCGTACACTTTCTACTGCGTCCGGCGCACTCTTACATGAGTCCCGTACACTTTCTATTGCGTCCGGCGCACTCTTACATGGGTCCCGTTCACTTTATATGGCGTACGGCGCACGCTTACATCGGTCCCGTACACTTTTTATGGCGTACGGCGCACGCTTAAATGGGTCCCGTACACTTTCTATGGCGTACGGCGCACGCTTACATGGGTCCCGTACACTTTCTATGGCGTCCGGCGCACTCTTACATGATTCCCGTATCCTTTCTATGGAGTCTGGCGCACTCTTACATTGATCCCGTACACTTTCTATTGCGTCCGGCGCACTCTTACATGAGTCCCGTACACTTTCTATTGCGTCCGGCGCACTCTTACATGAGTCCCGTACACTTTCTATGGCGTACGGCGCACGCTTACATCGGTCCCGTACACTTTCTATGGCGTACGGCGCACGCTTACATGGGTCCCGTACACTTTCTATGGCGTCCGGCGCACTCTTACATGATTCCCGTACACTTTCTATGGCGTCTGGCGCACTCTTACATTGATCCCGTACACTTTCTATTGCGTCCGGCGCACTCTTACATGAGTCCCGTACACTTTATCCGGCGTCCGGCGCACTCTTACATGGGCCCCGTACACTTTATGTGTCCGGCGCACTCTTACATGGGTCCCGTACACTTTCTGTGGCGTCCGGCGCACTCTTACATGGGTCCCGTACACTTTCTGTGGCGTCCAGCGCAAGCTTACGTGGGTCCCGCACACTTTCTATAGCGTCCGGCGCACTCTTACATGGGTCCCGTACAATTTCTGTGGCGTCCGGCGCACTCCTATATGGGTCCCGTACACTTTCTGTGGCGTGCGGCGCACTCTTACATGGGTCCCGTAAACTTTCTGTGGCGTCCGGCGCAAGCTTACATGGGTCCCGTACACTTTCTATAGCGTCCGGCGCACTCTTACATGGGTCCCGTACACTTTCTGTGGCGTCCGGCGCACTCTTACATGGGTCCCGTACACTTTCTGTGGCGTCCAGCGCTAGCTTACATGGGTCCCGTACACTTTATATAGCGTCCGACGCACTCTTACATGGGTCCCGTACACTTTCTGTGGCGTCCGGCGCAAGCAAACATGGGTCCCGTACACTTTCTGTGGCGTCCGGCGCAAGCTTACATGGGTCCCGTACACTTTCTGTGGCGTCCGGCGCAAGCTTACATGGGTCCCGTACACTTTCTATAGCGTCCGGCGCACTCTTACATGGGTCCCGTACACTTTCTGTGGCGTCCGGCGCAAGCTTACATGGGTCCCGTACACTTTCTATGGCGTCCGGCGCATGCTTACTTGGGTCACGTACACTTTATCCGGCGTCCGGCGCACTCTTACATGTGTCCCGCACACTTGTTAATGGCCTCTTGAGGGCGTATGGGCGTCGCTGTGCTTATTCAAATCTCTGCGTTTCGCTCCTCCGTGAATGCGCGTCGCGTGCCTGCGTCGCAGTCTTCCCGTTGATATTTTTGGACACTTCATAGAGTCGGTTGTTCAAACTATGAGAGGGGCGTGACCGGGTAGGTGCGTTACCTACCCGGTCACGCCCTTCCCGCTCGAAAACTTTCATTAATACGGCCACAGGACATCATGGAAAGTGCGCAGGTCCCCAGTAAGAGTGTGCAGGACGTCATGTAATGAGTGCAGTAGCTCAGTAGGGGTGTGTAGGACGTCGTAAAATGTGTGCAGGACCCAGGTGAGAGTGTGCAGGACGTCCTAGAAAGTATGCAGGACCCAAATGGGAGCAAGCAGGATGTCATGGAAAGTGCGCTGGTCCCCGACGGGAGTGTGCAGGACCCAAATGGGAGTGTGCAGGATGTCAAGGAAAATGCGCAGGTCCCTAGAAAAAGTGTGCAGGACCCAAATAGGAGTGTGCAGGACATCATAGAAACTGTGCAGGTCCCAGTGGGAGTGGGCAGGGCAGGATCCCAGGAAGAGTGTGCAGGACGTCATGGACTGTGTGCAGGACCCAGATGGGAGTGTGCAGGATGTCATAGAAAGTTAGCAGGACCGCCGTGGGAGGGTGCAGGAACCAAATGGGAGTGAGCAGGACGTCATGAAAAGTGTGCAGGACGTCATAGAAAATGTGCAGGACCCTAATGGGAATGTGCAGGACATCATAGAAACTGAACAGCTCCTCAGTGGGAGTGTGCAGGACGTCATAGAAAGTGCGCGTTTCCCCAGTAAGAGTGTGTAGGACGTCATGGACTGTGTGCAGGACCCCAGAAAGAGTGTGCAGGACGTCATGTAATGAGTGCAGTAGCTCAGTAGGGGTGTGGAGTACGTCGTAAAATGTGTGCAGGACCCAGGTGAGAGTGTGCAGGACGTCATAGAAAGTATGCAGGACCCAAATGGGAGCGTGCAGGATGTCATGGAAAGTGCGCAGGTCCCCAACGGGAGTGTGCAGGACCCAAATGGGAGCGTGCAGGACACCATAGAAAGCGCGTAGGTCCCCAGTGGGAGTGTGCAGGACCCAAACGAGAGTGTGCAGGACGTCATGGAAAATGTGCAGGACGTCATAGAAATTATGCAGGACCCAAATGGGAGCGTGCAGGATGTCATGGAAAGTGCGCAGGTCCCCAACGGGAGTGTGCAGGACCCAAATGGGAGTGTGCAGGATGTCAAGGAAAATGCGCAGGTCCCCAGAAAAAGTGTGCAGGACCCAAATAGGAGTGTGCAGGACATCATAGAAACTGTGCAGGTCCCCAGTGGGAGTGGGCAGGACAGGATCCCAGGAAGAGTGTGTAGGACGTCATGGACTGTGTGCAGGACCCAGGTGGGAGTGTGCAGGATGTTATAGAAAGTTAGCAGGACCCAAATGGGAGCGTGCAGGATGTCATGGAAAGTGCGCAGGTCAACAACGGGAGTGTGCAGGACCGA
This sequence comes from Aplectana chamaeleonis, assembly GCA_029168955.1. Taxonomy (NCBI): domain Eukaryota; kingdom Metazoa; phylum Nematoda; class Chromadorea; order Rhabditida; family Cosmocercidae; genus Aplectana; species Aplectana chamaeleonis. The sequence continues at coordinate 122,553 of JAPDOI010001867.1, read as the reverse complement.
AATGGGAGCGTGCAGGACATCATAGAAAGCGCGTAGGTCTCCAATGGGAGTGTGCAGGTCCCAAATGGGAGTGTGCAGGATGTCATGGGAAGTGCGCAGGTCCCCAGGAAGTGTGTGCAGGACGTCATGGAATGAGTGCAGTAGCACAGTAGGGGTGTGCAGGACGTCGTGAAATAAGTACAGGACCCAGGTGGGAGTGTGCAGGACGTCATAGAAAGTATGCAGGACCCAAATGGGAGCGTGCAGGATGTCATGGAAAGTGTGCAGGACCCAAATGGGAGCGTGCATGATGTCATGGAAAGTGCGCAGGTCCGCAACGGAAGTGTGCAGAACCGAAATGGGAGCGTGCAGGACATCATAGAAAGCGCGTAGGTCTCCAATGGGAGTGTGCAGGTCCCAAATGGGAGTGTGCAGGATGTCATGGGAAGTGCGCAGGTCCCCAGGAAGTGTGTGTAGGACGTCATGGAATGAGTGCAGTAGCACAGTAGGGGTGTGCAGGACGTCGTGAAATAAGTACAGGACCCGGGTGGGAGTGTGCAGGACGTCATAGAAAGTATGCAGGACCCAAATGGGAGCGTGCAGGATGTCATGGAAAGTGTGCAGGACCCAAATGGAAGCGTGCATGATGTCATGGAAAGTGCGCAGGTCCGCAACGGAAGTGTGCAGGACCCGAATGGGAGCGTGCAGGACATCATAGAAAGCGCGTAGGTTCCCAGTGGGAGTGCGCAGGTCCTCAGTAAGAGTGTGCAGGACGTCATGGACTGTGTGCAGGACCCCAGGAAGAGTGTGCGGGACGTCTGAAATGAGTGCAGTAGCACATTAGGGGTGTGCAGGACGTCGTGAAATAAGTGCAGGACCCAGGTGGGAGTGTGCAGGACGTCATAGAAAGTATGCAGGACCCAAATGGGAGCGTACAGGACATCATAGAAAGGGCGTAGATCCCCAGTGGGAGGGCGCAGGTCCCCAGTAAGAGTGTGCAGGACGTCATGGACTGTGTGCAGGACCCCAGGAAGAGTGTGCGGGACGTCATGGAATGAGTGCAGTAGCACAGTAGGAGTTTGCAGAACGTCGTAAAATGTGTGCAGGACCCAGGTGGGAGTGTGAAGGATGTCATAGAAAGTTAGCAAGACCGTCGTGGGAGTATGCACGACGTAATGGAAAGTGCGCAGGTCCCCAGTGGGACTGCGCAGGACATGTCATGGAAAGTGCGCAGGTCCCCAGTGAGAGGTGTACAGGACCCAAATGGGAGTGAGCAGGACGTCGTTTAAAGTGTGCAGGACTTCATAGAAAATGTGCAGGACTCAAATGGGAGTGTGCAGGACATCATAGAAATTGTGCAGGTCCCCAGTGGGAGTGGGCAGGGCAGGATCCCCGTAAGAGTGTGCAGGACGTCATGGAGTGTGTGCAGGACCCCAGGAAGGGTGTGCAGGACATCATGTAATGAGTGCAGTAGCACAGGTGGGAGTGTGCAGGATGTCATAGAAAGTTGGCAGCACCGCCGTGGAGTATGCACGACGTCATGGAAAGTGCACAGGTCCCCAGTGGGAGTGCGCAGGACGTCATGGACTGTGTGCAGGATCTCAGAAAGAGTGTGCAGGACGCCATGTAATGAGTGCAGTAGCCCAGTAGGGGTGTGCAGGACGTAGTGAAATAAGTGCAGGACCCGGGTGGGAGTGTGCAGGATGTCATATAAAGTTAGCAGGACCACCGTGGAGGGTGCAGGACCCAAATGGGAGTAAGCAGGATGTCATGGAAAGTGTGCAGGTCCCCAGTGGGAGTGGGCAGGACAGGATCCCAGGAAGAGTGTGCAGGACGTCATGGACTGTGTGCAGGACCCAGGTGGGAGTGTGCAGGACATCATAGAAACTGTGCAGGTCCCAAGTGGGAGTGGGCAGGACAGGATCCCAGGAAGAGTGTGCAGGACGTCATGGAATGTGTGCAGGACCCAGGTGGGAGTGTGCAGGATGTCATAGAAAGTTAGCAGGACCCAAATGGGAGCGTGCAGGATGTCATGGAAAGTGCGCAGGTCAACAACGGGAGTGTGCAGGACCGAAATGGGAGCGTGCAGGACATCATAGAAAGCGCGTAGGTCTCCAATGGGAGTGTGCAGGTCCCAAATGGGAGTGTGCAGCATGTCATGGGAAGTGCGCAGGTCCCCAGGAAGTGTGTGTAGGACGTCATGGAATGAGTGCAGTAGCACAGTAGGGGTGTGCAGGACGTCGTGAAATAAGTACAGGACCCAGGTGGGAGTGTGCAGGACGTCATAGAAAGTATGCAGGACCCAAATGGGAGCGTGCAGGATGTCATGGAAAGTGTGCAGGACCCAAATGGGCGCGTGCATGGTGTCATGCAAAGAGCGCAGGTCCGCAACGGACGTGCGCAGGCCCGCAGCGGGGGCGTGCAGGACATCATAGAAAGCGCGTAGGTCTCCAATGGGAGTGTGCAGGTCCCAAATGGGAGTGTGCAGGATGTCATGGGAAGTGCGCAGGTCCCCAGGAAGTGTGCGTAGGACGTCATGGAATGAGTGCAGTAGCACAGTAGGGGTGTGCAGGACGTCGTGAAATAAGTACAGGACACCAGGTGGGAGTGTGCAGGACGTCATAGAAAGTATGCAGGACCCAAATGGGAGCGTGCAGGATGTCATGGAAAGTGTGCAGGACCCAAATGGAAGCGTGCATGATGTCATGGAAAGTGCGCAGGTCCGCAACGGAAGTGTGCAGGACCCGAATGGGAGCGTGCAGGACATCATAGAAAGCGCGTAGGTTCCCAGTGGGAATGCGCAGGTCCTCAGTAAGAGTGTGCAGGACGTCATGGACTGTGTGCAGGACCCCAGGAAGAGTGTGCGGGACGTCTGGAATGAGTGCAGTAGCACAGTAGGGGTGTGCAGGACGTCGTGAAATAAGTGCAGGACCCAGGTGGGAGTGTGCAGGACGTCATAGAAAGTATGCAGGACCCAAATGGGAGCGTGCAGGATGTCATGGAAAGTGTGCAGGACCCAAATGGGAGCGTGCATGATGTCATGGAAAGTGCGCAGGTCCGCAACGGAAGTGTGCAGGACCCAAATGGGAGCGTGCAGGACATCATAGAAAGCGCGTAGGTTCCCAGTGGGAGTGCGCAGGTCCTCAGTAAGAGTGTGCAGGACGTCATGGACTGTGTGCAGGACCCCAGGAAGAGTGTGCGGGACGTCTGGAATGAGTGCAGTAGCACAGTAGGGGTGTGCAGGACGTGAAATAAGTGCAGGACCCAAATGGGAGTGTGCAGGATGCCATAGAAAGTTAGCAGGACCCAAATGGGAGCGTACAGGACATCATAGAAAGGGCGTAGATCCCCAGTGGGAGGGCGCAGGTCCCCAGTAAGAGTGTGCAGGACGTCATGGACTGTGTGCAGGACCCCAGGAAGAGTGTGCGGGACGTCATGGAATGAGTGCAGTAGCACAGTAGGAGTTTGCAGAACGTCGTAAAATGTGTGCAGGACCCAGGTGGGAGTGTGAAGGATGTCATAGAAAGTTAGCAAGACCGTCGTGGGAGTATGCACGACGTAATGGAAAGTGCGCAGGTCCCCAGTGGGAGTGCGCAGGACATTATGGAAAGTGCGCAGGTCCCCAGTGAGAGGGTACAGGACCCAAATGGGAGTGAGCAGGACGTCGTTTAAAGTGTGCAGGACTTCATAGAAAATGTGCAGGACTCAAATGGGAGTGTGCAGGACATCATAGAAATTGTGCAGGTCCCCAGTGGGAGTGGGCAGGGCAGGATCCCCGTAAGAGTGTGCAGGACGTCATGGAGTGTGTGCAGGACCCCAGGAAGGGTGTGCAGGACATCATGTAATGAGTGCAGTAGCACAGGTGGGAGTGTGCAGGATGTCATAGAAAGTTGGCAGCACCGCCGTGGGAGTATGCACGACGTCATGGAAAGTGCACAGGTCCCCAGTGGGAGTGCGCAGGACGTCATGGACTGTGTGCAGGATCTCAGAAAGAGTGTGCAGGACGCCATGTAATGAGTGCAGTAGCCCAGTAGGGGTGTGCAGGACGTCGTGAAATAAGTGCAGGACCCAGGTGGGAGTGTGCAGGATGTCATATAAAGTTAGCAGGACCACCGTGGGAGGGTGCAGGACCCAAATGGGAGTAAGCAGGATGTCATGGAAAGTGTGCAGGTCCCCAGTGGGAGTGGGCAGGACAGGATCCCAGGAAGAGTGTGCAGGACGTCATGGACTGTGTGCAGGACCCAGGTGGGAGTGTGCAGGACATCATAGAAACTGTGCAGGTCCCAAGTGGGAGTGGGCAGGACAGGATCCCAGGAAGAGTGTGCAGGACGTCATGGACTGTGTGCAGGACCCAGGTGGGAGTGTGCAGGATGTCATAGAAAGTTAGCAGGACCCAAATGGGAGCGTGCAGGATGTCATGGAAAGTGCGCAGGTCAACAACGGGAGTGTGCAGGACCGAAATGGGAGCGTGCAGGACATCATAGAAAGCGCGTAGGTCTCCAATGGGAGTGTGCAGGTCCCAAATGGGAGTGTGCAGGATGTCATGGGAAGTGCGCAGGTCCCCAGGAAGTGTGTGTAGGACGTCATGGAATGAGTGCAGTAGCACAGTAGGGGTGTGCAGGACGTCGTGAAATAAGTACAGGACCCAGGTGGGAGTGTGCAGGACGTCATAGAAAGTATGCAGGACCCAAATGGGAGCGTGCATAATGTCATGGAAAGTGCGCAGGTCCGCAACGGGAGTGTTCAGGACACAAAAGGGAGCATGCAGGACACCATAGAAAGCGCGTAGGTCTCCAATGGGAGTGTGCAGGACCCAAATGGGAGTGTGCAGGATGTCAAGGAAAATGCGCAGGTCCAGAAAAAGTGTGCAGGACCCAAATAGGAGTGTGCAGAACATCACAGAAACTGTGCAGGTCCCCAGTGGGAGTGGGCAGGGCAGGGTCCCAGGAAGAGTGTGCAGGACGTCATGGACTGTGTGCAGGACCCAGGTGGGAGTGTGCAGGATGTCATAGAAAGTTAGCAGGACCCAAATGGGAGCGTGCATGATGTCATGGAAAGTGCGCAGGTCCGCAACGGGAGTGTTCAGGACATAAATGGGAGCATGCAGGACATCATAGAAAGCGCGTAGGTCTCCAATGGGAGTGTGCAGGTCCCAAATAGTAGTGTGCAGGATGTCATGGGAAGTGCGCAGGTCCCCAGGAAGTGTGTGTAGGACGTCATGGAATGAGTGCAGTAGCACAGTAGGGGTGTGCAGGACGTCGTGAAATAAGTACAGGACCCAGGTGGGAGTGTGCAGGACGTCATAGAAAGTTAGCAAGACCGCCGTGGGAGTATGCACGACGTCATGGAAAGTGCGCAGGTCCCCAGTGGGAGTGTGCAGGTCCCAAATGGGAGTGTGCAGGATGTCATGGGAAGTGCGCAGTTCCCCAGGAAGTGTGTGTAGGACGTCATGGAATGAGTGCAGTAGCACAGTAGGGGTGTGCAGGACGTCGTAAAATGCGTGCAGGACCCAGGTGGGAGTGTGAAGGATGTCATAGAAAGTTAGCAAGACCGCCGTGGGAGTATGCACGACGTCATGGAAAGTGCGCAGGTCCCCAGTGGGAGTGTGCAGGTCCCAAATGGGAGTGTGCAGGATGTCATGGGAAGTGCGCAGTTCCCAGGAAGTGTGTGTAGGACGTCATGGAATGAGTGCAGTAGCACAGTAGGTGTGCAGGACGTCGTGAAATAAGTGCAGGACCCAGGTGGGAGTGTGCAGGACGTCATAGAAAGTATGCAGGACCCAAATGGGAGCGTGCAGGATGTCATGGAAAGTGTGCAGGACCCAAATGGGAGCGTGCATGATGTCATGGAAAGTGCGCAGGTCCGCAACGGGAGTGTTCAGGACACAAATGGGAGCATGCAGGACATCATAGAAAACGCGTAGGTCTCCAATGGGAGTGTGCAGGACCCAAATGGGAGTGTGCAGGATGTCAAGGAAAATGCGCAGGTTCCCAGAAAAAGTGTGCAGGACCCAAATAGGAGTGTGCAGAACATCACAGAAACTGTGCAGGTCCCCAGTGAGAGTGGGCAGGGCAGGGTCCCAGGAAGAGTGTGCAGGACGTCATGGACTGTGTGCAGGACCCAGGTGGGAGTGTGCAGGATGTCATAGAAAGTTAGCAGGACCCAAATGGGAGCGTGCATGATGTCATGGAAAGTGCGCAGGTCCGCAACGGGAGTGTTCAGGACATAAATGGGAGCATGCAGGACATCATAGAAAGCGCGTAGGTCTCCAATGGGAGTGTGCAGGTCCCAAATGGGAGTGTGCAGGATGTCATGGGAAGTGCGCAGGTCCCCAGGAAGTGTGTGTAGGACGTCATGGAATGAGTGCAGGTCCGCAACGGAAGTGTGCAGGACCCGAATGGGAGCGTGCAGGACATCATAGAAAGCGCATAGGTTCCCAGTGGGAATGCGCAGGTCCTCAGTAAGAGTGTGCAGGACGTCATGGACTGTGTGCAGGACCCCAGGAAGAGTGTGCGGGACGTCTGGAATGAGTGCAGTAGCACAGTAGGGGTGTGCAGGACGTCGTGAAATAAGTACAGGACCCAGGTGGGAGTGTGCAGGACGTCATAGAAAGTATGCAGGACCCAAATGGGAGCGTGCAGGATGTCATGGAAAGTGTGCAGGACCCAAATGGAAGCGTGCATGATGTCATGGAAAGTGCGCAGGTCCGCAACGGAAGTGTGCAGGACCCGAATGGGAGCGTGCAGGACATCATAGAAAGCGCATAGGTTCCCAGTGGGAATGCGCAGGTCCTCAGTAAGAGTGTGCAGGACGTCATGGACTGTGTGCAGGACCCCAGGAAGAGTGTGCGGGACGTCTGGAATGAGTGCAGTAGCACAGTAGGGGTGTGCAGGACGTCGTGAAATAAGTGCAGGACGCAGGTGGGAGTGTGCAGGACGTCATAGAAAGTATGCAGGACCCAAATGGGAGCGTGCAGGATGTCATGGAAAGTGTGCAGGACCCAAATGGGAGCGTGCATGATGTCATGGAAAGTGCGCAGGTCCGCAACGGAAGTGTGCAGGACCCAAATGGGAGCGTGCGGGACATCATAGAAAGCGCGTAGGTTCCCAGTGGGAGTGCGCAGGTCCTCAGTAAGAGTGTGCAGGACGTCATGGACTGTGTGCAGGACCCCAGGAAGAGTGTGCGGGACGTCTGGAATGAGTGCAGTAGCACAGTAGGGGTGTGCAGGACGTGAAATAAGTGCAGGACCCAAATGGGAGTGGGCAGGATGCCATAGAAAGTCAGCAGGAACCAAAAGGGAGCGTACAGGACATCATAGAAAGGGCGTAGATCCCCAGTGGGAGGCGCAGGTCCCCAGTAAGAGTGTGCAGGACGTCATGGACTGTGTGCAGGACCCCAGGAAGAGTGTGCGGGACGTCATGGAATGAGTGCAGTAGCACAGTAGGAGTGTGTAGGACGCGTAAAATGTGTGCAGGACCCAGGTGGGAGTGTGCAGGACGTCATAGAAAGTATGCAGGACCCAAATGGGAGCGTGCAGGATGTCATGGAAAGTGTGCAACACCCAAATGGGAGCGTGCATGATGTCATGGAAAGTGCGCAGGTCCGCAACGGAAGTGTGCAGGACCCAAATGGGAGCGTGCAGGATGTCGTGGGAAGTGCGCAGGTCCCCAGGAAGTGTGTGTAGGACGTCATGGAATGAGTGCAGTAGCACAGTAGGGGTGTGCAGGACGTCGTGAAATAAGTGCAGGACCCAGGTGGGAGTGTGCAGGACGTCATAGAAAGTATGCAGGACCCAAATGGGAGCGTGCAGGATGTCATGGAAAGTGTGCAACACCCAAATGGGAGCGTGCATGATGTCATGGAAAGTGCGCAGGTCCGCAACGGAAGTGTGCAGGACCCAAATGGGAGCGTGCAGGACATCATAGAAAGCGCGTAGGTTCCCAGTGGGAGTGCGCAGGTCCTCAGTAAGAGTGTGCAGGACGTCATGGACTGTGTGCAGGACCCCAGGAAGAGTGTGGGACGTCTGGAATGAGTGCAGTAGCACAGTAGGGGTGTGCAGGACGTGAAATAAGTGCAGGACCCGAATGGGAGTGTGCAGGATGCCATAGAAAGTTAGCAGGACCCAAATGGGAGCGTACAGGACATCATAGAAAGGGCGTAGATCCCCAGTGGGAGGGCGCAGGTCCCCAGTAAGAGTGTGCAGGACGTCATGGACTGTGTGCAGGACCCCAGGAAGAGTGTGCGGGACGTCATGGAATGAGTGCAGTAGCACAGTAGGAGTGTGCAGGACGCGTAAAATGTGTGCAGGACCCAGGTGGGAGTGTGAAGGATGTCATAGAAAGTTAGCAAGACCGCCGTGGGAGTATGCACGACGTCATGGAAAGTGCGCAGGTCCCCAGTGGGAGTGCGCAGGACATTATGGAAAGTGCGCAGGTCCCCAGTGAGAGGGTACAGGACCCAAATGGGAGTCAGCAGGACGTCGTTTAAAGTGTGCAGGACTTCATAGAAAATGTGCAGGACTCAAATGGGAGTGTGCAGGACATCATGAAAGTGTGCAAGTCCCAGTGGGAGTGGGCAGGGCAGGATCCCCGTAGAGTGTGCAGGACGTCATGGAGTGTGTGCAGGACCCCAGGAAGGGTGTGCAGGACATCATGTAATGAGTGCAGTAGCACAGGTGGGAGTGTGCAGGATGTCATAGAAAGTTGGCAGCACCGCCGTGGGAGTATGCACGACGTCATGGAAAGTGCGCAGGTCCCCAGTGGGAGTGCGCAGGACGTCATGGACTGTGTGCAGGATCTCAGAAAGAGTGTGCAGGACGCCATGTAATGAGTGCAGTAGCCCAGTAGGGGTGTGCAGGACGTCGTGAAATAAGTGCAGGACCCAGGTGGGAGTGTGCAGGATGTCATATAAAGTTAGCAGGACCACCGTGGGAGGGTGCAGGACCCAAATGGGAGTAAGCAGGATGTCATGGAAAGTGTGCAGGACGTCATAGAAAGTATGCAGGACCCAAATGGGAGCGTGCAGGATGTCATGGAAAGTGCGCTGGTCCCCAACGGGAGTGTGCAGGACCCAAATGGGAGTGTGCAGGATGTCAAGGAAAATGTGCAGATCCCCAGAAAAAGTGTGCAGGACCCAAATAGGAGTGTGCAGGACATCATAGAAACTGTGCAGGTCCCCAGTGGGAGTGGGCAGGGCAGGATCCCAGGAAGAGTGTGCAGGACGTCATGGACTGTGTGCAGGACCCAGGTGGGAGTGTGCAGGATGTCATAGAAAGTTAGCAGGACCCCAATGGGAGCGTGCAGGATGTCATGGAAAGTGCGCAGGACCCTAGGAAGAGTGTGCGAGACGTCATGGAATGAGTGCAGTAGCACAGTAGGAGTGTGCAGGACGTCGTAAAATGCGTGCAGGACCCAGGTGGGAGTGTGAAGGATGTCATAGAAAGTTAGCAAGACCGCCGTGGGAGTATGCACGACGTCTTGGAAAGCGCGCAGGTCCCCAGTGGGAGTGAGCAGGTCCCAAATGGCAGTGTGCAGGATGTCATGGAGTGCGCAGTTCCCAGGAAGTGTGTGTGCAGGACGTCATGGAATGAGTGCAGTAGCACAGTAGGGTGTGCAGGACGTCGTGAAATAAGTGCAGGACCCAGGTGGGAGTGTGCAGGACGTCATAGAAAGTATGCAGGACCCAAATGGGAGCGTGCAGGATGTCATGGAAAGTGTGCAGGACCCAAATGGGAGCGTGCATGATGTCATGGAAAGTGCGCAGGTCCGCAACGGGAGTGTTCAGGACACAAATGGGAGCATGCAGGACATCATAGAAAGCGCGTAGGTCTCCAATGGGAGTGTGCAGGACCCAAATGGGAGTGTGCAGGATGTCAAGGAAAATGCGCAGGTCCCCAGAAAAAGTGTGCAGGACCCAAATAGGAGTGTGCAGAACATCACAGAAACTGTGCAGGTCCCCAGTGGGAGTGGGCAGGGCAGGATCCCAGGAAGAGTGTGCAGGACGTCATGGACTGTGTGCAGAACCCAGGTGGGAGTGTGCAGGATGTCATAGAAAGTTAGCAGGACCCAAATGGGAGCGTGCATGATGTCATGGAAAGTGCGCAGGTCCGCAACGGGAGTGTTCAGGACATAAATGGGAGCATGCAGGACATCATAGAAAGCGCGTAGGTCTCCAATGGGAGTGTGCAGGTCCCAAATGGGAGTGTGCAGGATGTCATGGGAAGTGCGCAGGTCCCCAGGAAGTGTGTGTAGGACGTCATGGAATGAGTGCAGTAGCACAGTAGGGGTGTGCAGGGCGTCGTGAAAAAAGTGCAGGACCCAGGTGGGAGTGTGCAGGACGTCATAGAAAGTATGCAGGACCCAAATGGGAGCGTGCAGGATGTCATGGAAAGTGTGCAGGACCCAAATGGGAGCGTGCATGATGTCATGGGAAGTGCGCAGGTCCGCAACGGGAGTGTGCAGGACCCAAATGGGAGCGTGCAGGACATCATAGAAAGCGCGTAGGTCTCCAATGGGAGTGTGCAGGACCCAAATGGGAGTGTGCAGGTCCCAAATGGGAGTGTGCAGGATGTCATGGGAAGTGCGCAGGACCCTAGGAAGAGTGTGCGAGACGTCATGGAATGAGTGCAGTAGCACAGTAGGAGTGTGCAGGACGTCGTAAAATGCGTGCAGGACCCAGGTGGGAGTGTGAAGGATGTCATAGAAAGTTAGCAAGACCGCCGTGGGAGTATGCACGACGTCATGGAAAGTGCGCAGGTCCCCAGTGGGAGTGTGCAGGTCCCAAATGGGAGTGTGCAGGATGTCATGGGAAGTGCGCAGTTCCCCAGGAAGTGTGTGTAGGACGTCATGGAATGAGTGCAGTAGCACAGTAGGGGTGTGCAGGACGTCGTGAAATAAGTGCAGGACCCAGGTGGGAGTGTGCAGGACGTCATAGAAAGTATGCAGGACCCAAATGGGAGCGTGCAGGATGTCATGGAAAGTGTGCAGGACCCAAATGGGAGCGTGCATGATGTCATGGAAAGTGCGCAGGTCCGCAACGGGAGTGTTCAGGACACAAATGGGAGCATGCAGGACATCATAGAAAGCGCGTAGGTCTCCAATGGGAGTGTGCAGGACCCAAATGGGAGTGTGCAGGATGTCAAGAAAAATGCGCAGGTCCCCAGAAAAAGTGTGCAGGACCCAAATAGGAGTGTGCAGAACATCACAGAAACTGTGCAGGTCCCCAGTGGGAGTGGGCAGGGCAGGATCCCAGGAAGAGTGTGCAGGACGTCATGGACTGTGTGCAGAACCCAGGTGGGAGTGTGCAGGATGTCATAGAAAGTTAGCAGGACCCAAATGGGAGCGTGCATGATGTCATGGAAAGTGCGCAGGTCCGCAACGGGAGTGTTCAGGACATAAATGGGAGCATGCAGGACATCATAGAAAGCGCGTAGGTCTCCAATGGGAGTGTGCAGGTCCCAAATGGGAGTGTGCAGGATGTCATGGGAAGTGCGCAGGTCCCCAGGAAGTGTGTGTAGGACGTCATGGAATGAGTGGAGTAGCACAGTAGGGGTGTGCAGGGCGTCGTGAAAAAAGTGCAGGACCCAGGTGGGAGTGTGCAGGACGTCATAGAAAGTATGCAGGACCCAAATGGGAGCGTGCAGGATGTCATGGAAAGTGTGCAGGACCCAAATGGGAGCGTGCATGATGTCATGGGAAGTGCGCAGGTCCGCAACGGGAGTGTGCAGGACCCAAATGGGAGCGTGCAGGACATCATAGAAAGCGCGTAGGTTCCCAGTGGGAGTGCGCAGGTCCCCAGTAAGAGTGTGCAGGACGTCATGGACTGTGTGCAGGACCCCAGGAAGAGTGTGCGGGACGTCTGGAACGAGTGCAGTAGCACAGTAGGGGTATGCAGGACGTGAAATAAGTGCAGGACCCAAATGGGAGTGTGCAGGATGTCATAGAAAGTTAGCAGGACCGAAATGGGAGCATGCAGGACATCATAGAAAGCGCGTAGGTCTCCAATGGGAGTGTGCAGGTCCCAAATGGGAGTGTGCAGGATGTCATGTGAAGTGCGCAGGTCCCCAGGAAGTGTGTGTAGGACGTCATGGAATGAGTGCAGTAGCACAGTAGGGGTGTGCAGGACGTCGTGAAATAAGTGCAGGACCCAGGTGGGAGTGTTCAGGACGTCATAGAAAGTATGCAGGACCCAAATGGGAGCGTGCAGGATGTCATGTAAAGTGTGCAGGACCCAAATGGGAGCGTGCATGATGTCATGGAAAGTGCGCAGGTCCGCAACGGGAGTGTTCAGGACACAAATGGGAGCATGCAGGACATCATAGAAAGCGCGTAGGTCACCAATGGGAGTGTGCAGGTCCCAAATGGGAGTGTGCAGGACGTCATGGGAAGTGCGCAGGTCCCCAGGAAGTGTGTGTAGGACGTCATGGAATGAGTGCAGTAGCACAGTAGGGGTGTGCAGGACGTCGTGAAATAAGTGCAGGACCCAGGTGGGAGTGTGCAGGACGTCATAGAAAGTATGCAGGACCCAAATGGGAGCGTGCAGGATGTCATGGAAAGTGTGCAGGACCCAAATGGGAGCGTGCATGATGTCATGGAAAGTGCGCAGGTCCGCAACGGGTGTGTGCAGGACCCAAATGGGAGCGTGCAGGACATCATAGAAAGCGCGTAGGCTCCCAGTGGGAGTGCGCAGGTCCCCAGTAAGAGTGTGCAGGACGTCATGGACTGTGTGCAGGACCCCAGAAAGAGTGGGCAGGACGTCTTGTAATGAGTGCAGTAGCTCAGTAGGGGTGTGGAGGACGTCGTAAAATGTGTGCAGGACCCAGGTGGGAGTGTGCAGGATGTCATGGAAAAAGTGCAGGACCCAAATGGGAGCGTGCATGATGTCATGGAAAGTGCGCAGGTCCGCAACGAGAGTGTTCAGGACACAAATGTGAGCATGCACGACATCATATAAAGCGCGTAGGTCTCCAATGGGAGTGTGCAGGTCCCTAATGGGAGTGTGCAGGATGTCATGGGAAGTGCGCAGGTCCCAGGAAGTGTGTGTAGGACGTCATGGAATGAGTGCAGTAGCACAGTAGGGGTGTGCAGGACGTCGTGAAATAAGTGCAGGACCCAGGTGGGAGTGTGCAGGACGTCATAGAGAAAGTATGCAGGACCCAGGTGGGAGTGTGCAGGACGTCATAGAAAGTGTGCAGGACCCAAATGGGAGCGTGCAGGACATCATAGAAAGCGCGTGCAGGTTCCCAGTGGGAGTGCGCAGGTCCTCAGTAAGAGTGTGCAGGACGTCATGGACTGTGTGCAGGACCCCAGGAAGAGTGTGCCGGGACGTCTGGAATGAGTGCAGTAGCACAGTGGGGGTGTGCAGGACGTGAAATAAGTGCAGGACCCAAATGGGGTGTGCAGGATGCCATAGAAAGTTAGCAGGACCCAAATGGGAGCGTACAGGACATCATGAAAGGGCGTAGATCCCCAGTGGGAGGCGCAGGTCCCAGTAAGAGTGTGCAGGACGTCATGGACTGTGTGCAGGACCCCAGGAAGAGTGTGCCGGACGTCATGGAATGAGTGCAGTAGCACAGTAGGGAGTGTGCAGGACGCGTAAAATGTGTGCAGGACCCAGGTGGGAGTGTGAAGGATGTCATAGAAAGTTAGCCAAGACCGCCGTGGAGTATGCACGACGTCATGGAAAGTGCGCAGGTCCCAAATGGGAGCGCGCAGGACATTATGGAAAGTGCGCAGGTCCCCAGTGAGAGGGTACAGGACCCAAATGGGAGTGAGCAGGACGTCGTTTAAAGTGTGCAGGACTTCATAGAAAATGTGCAGGACTCAAATGGGAGTGTGCAGGACATCATAGAAATTGTGCAGGTCCCCAGTGGGAGTGCGCAGGTCCCCAGTAAGAGTGTGCAGGACGTCATGGGCTGTGTGCAGGACCCCAGGAAGAGTGTGCGGGACGTCTGGAACGAGTGCAGTAGCACAGTAGGGGTATGCAGGACGTGAAATAAGTGCAGGACCCAAATGGGAGTGTGCAGGATGTCATAGAAAGTTAGCAGGACCGAAATGGGAGCATGCAGGACATCATAGAAAGCGCGTAGGTCTCCAATGGGGTGTGCAGGTCCCCAAATGGGAGTGTGCAGGATGTCATGTGAAGTGCGCAGGTCCCCAGGAAGTGTGTGTAGGACGTCATGGAATGAGTGCAGTAGCACAGTAGGGGTGTGCAGGACGTCGTGAAATAAGTGCAGGACCCAGGTGGGAGTGTTCAGGACGTCATAAGTATGCAGGACCCAAATGGGAGCGTGCAGGATGTCATGTAAAGTGTGCAGGACCCAAATGGGAGCGTGCATGATGTCATGGAAAGTGCGCAGGTCCGCAACGGGGTGTTCAGGACACAAATGGGAGCATGCAGGACATCATAGAAAGCGCGTAGGTCACCAATGGGAGTGTGCAGGTCCCAAATGGGAGTGTGCAGGACGTCATGGGAAGTGCGCAGGTCCCCAGGAAGTGTGTGTGGGACGTCATGGAATGAGTGCAGTAGCACAGTAGGGGTGTGCAGGACGTCGTGAAATAAGTGCAGGACCCAGGTGGGAGTGGTGTGCAGGACGTCATAGAAGAAAGTATGCAGGACCCAAATGGGAGCGTGCAGGATGTCATGGAAAGTGTGCAGGACCCAAATGGGAGCGTGCATGATGTCATGGAAAGTGCGCAGGTCCGCAACGGGTGTGTGCAGGACCCAAATGGGAGCGTGCAGGACATCATAGAAAGCGCGTAGGCTCCCAGTGGGAGTGCGCAGGTCCCCAGTAAGAGTGTGCAGGACGTCATGGACTGTGTGCAGGACCCCAGAAAGAGTGGGCAGGACGTCTTGTAATGAGTGCAGTAGCTCAGTAGGGGTGTGGAGGACGTCGTAAAATGTGTGCAGGACCCAGGTGGGAGTGTGCAGGATGTCATGGAAAAAGTGCAGGACCCAAATGGGAGCGTGCATGATGTCATGGAAAGTGCGCAGGTCCGCAACGGGAGTGTTCAGGACACAAATGTGAGCATGCACGACATCATATAAAGCGCGTAGGTCTCCAATGGGAGTGTGCAGGTCCCTAATGGGAGTGTGCAGGATGTCATGGGAAGTGCGCAGGTCCCCAGGAAGTGTGTGTAGGACGTCATGGAATGAGTGCAGTAGCACAGTAGGGGTGTGCAGGACGTCGTGAAATAAGTGCAGGACCCAGGTGGGAGTGTGCAGGACGTCATAGAAAGTATGCAGGACCCAGGTGGGAGTGTGCAGGACGTCATAGAAAGTGTGCAGGACCCAAATGGGAGCGTGCAGGACATCATAGAAAGCGCGTAGGTTCCCAGTGGGAGTGCGCAGGTCCTCAGTAAGAGTGTGCAGGACGTCATGGACTGTGTGCAGGACCCCAGGAAGAGTGTGCGGGACGTCTGGAATGAGTGCAGTAGCACAGTAGGGGTGTGCAGGACGTGAAATAAGTGCAGGACCCAAATGGGAGTGTGCAGGATGCCATAGAAAGTTAGCAGGACCCAAACGGGGGCGCACAGGACATCATAGAAAGGGCGTAGATCCCCGGTGGGAGGGCGCAGGTCCCCAGTAAGAGTGTGCAGGACGTCATGGACTGTGTGCAGGACCCCAGGAAGAGTGTGCGGGACGTCATGGAATGAGTGCAGTAGCACAGTAGGAGTGTGCAGGACGCGTAAAATGTGTGCAGGACCCAGGTGGGAGTGTGAAGGATGTCATAGAAAGTTAGCAAGACCGCCGTGGGAGTATGCACGACGTCATGGAAAGTGCGCAGGTCCCCAGTCGGAGTGCGCAGGACATTATGGAAAGTGCGCAGGTCCCCAGTGAGAGGGTACAGGACCCAAATGGGAGTGAGCAGGACGTCGTTTAAAGTGTGCAGGACTTCATAGAAAATGTGCAGGACTCAAATGGGAGTGTGCAGGACATCATAGAAATTGTGCAGGTCCCCAGTGGGAGTGGGCAGGGCAGAATCCCCGTAAGAGTGTGCAGGACGTCATGGAGTGTGTGCAGGACCCCAGGAAGGGTGTGCAGGACATCATGTAATGAGTGCAGTAGCACAGGTGGGAGTGTGCAGGATCTCATAGAAAGTTGGCAGCACCGCCGTGGGAGTATGCACGACGTCATGGAAAGTGCGTAGGTCCCCAGTGGGAGTGCGCAGGACGTCATGGACTGTGTGCAGGATCTCAGAAAGAGTGTGCAGGACGCCATGTAATGAGTGCAGTAGCCCAGTAGGGGTGTGCAGGACGTCGTGAAATAAGTGCAGGACCCAGGTGGGAGTGTGCAGGATGTCATATAAAGTTAGCAGGACCACCGTGGGAGGGTGCAGGACCCAAATGGGAGTAAGCAGGATGTCATGGAAAGTGGGCAGGACGTCATAGAAAGTATGCAGGACCCAAATGGGAGCGTGCAGGATGTCATGGAAAGTGCGCTGGTCCCCAACGGGAGTGTGCAGGACCCAAATGCGAGTGTGCAGGATGTCAAGGAAAATGCGCAGGTCCCCAGAAAAAGTGTGCAGGACCCAAATAGGATTGTGCAGGACATCATAGAAACTGTGCAGGTCCCCAGTGGGAGTGGGCAGGGCAGGATCCCAGGAAGAGTGTGCAGGACCCAGGTGGGAGTGTGCAGGATGTCATAGAAAGTTAGCAGGACCCCAATGGGAGCGTGCATGATGTCATGGAAAGTGCGCAGGTCCGCAACGGGAGTGTGCAGGACCGAAATGGGAGCGTGCAGGACATCATAGAAAGCGCGTAGGTCTCCAATGGGAGTGTGCAGGTCTCCAGTAAGAGTGTGCAGGACGTCATGGACTGTGTGCAGGACCCCAGAAAGAGTGGGCAGGACGTCATGTAATGAGTGCAGTAGCTCAGTAGGGGTGTGGAGGACGTCGTAAAATGTGTGCAGGACCCAGGTGGGAGTGTGCAGGATGTCATGGAAAGTGTGCAGGACCCAAATGGGAGCGTGCATGATGTCATGGAAAGTGCGCAGGTCCGCAACGAGAGTGTTCAGGACACAAATGGGAGCATGCAGGACACCATAGAAAGCACGTAGGTCACCAATGGGAGTGTGCAGGTCCCAAATGGGAGTGTGCAGGATGTCATGGGAAGTGCGCAGGTCCCCAGGAAGTGTGTGTAGGACGTCATGGAATGAGTGCAGTAGCACAGTAGGGGTGTGCAGGACGTCGTGAAATAAGTGCAGGACCCAGGTGGGAGTGTGCAGGATGTCATGGAAAGTGTGCAGGACCCAAATGGGAGCGTGCATGATGTCATGGAAAGTGCGCAGGTCCGCAACGGGAGTGTGCAGGACCCAAATGGGAGCGTGCAGGACATCATAGAAAGCGCGTAGGTTCCCAGTGGGAGTGCGCAGGTCCCCAGTAAGAGTGTGCGGGACGTCTGGAATGAGAGCAGTAGCACAGTGGGGCGGTGGAGGACGTGAAATAAGTGCAGGACCCAAATGGGAGTGTGCAGGATGCCATAGAAAGTTAGCAGGACCCAAATGGGAGCGTACAGGACATCATAGAAAGGGCGTAGATCCCCAGTGGGAGGGCGCAGGTCCCCAGTAAGAGTGTGCAGGACGTCATGGACTGTGTGCAGGACCCCAGGAAGAGTGTGCGAGACGTCATGGAATGAGTGCAGTAGCACAGTAGGGGTGTGCAGGACGTGAAATAAGTGCAGGACCCAAATGGGAGTGTGCAGGATGCCATAGAAAGTTAGCAGGACCCAAATGGGAGCGTACAGGACATCATAGAAAGGGCGTAGATCCCCAGTGGGAGGGCGCAGGTCCCCAGTAAGAGTGTGCAGGACGTCATGGACTGTGTGCAGGACCCCAGGAAGAGTGTGCGGGACGTCTGGAATGAGTGCAGTAGCACAGTAGGGGTGTGCAGGACGTGAAATAAGTGCAGGACCCAAATGGGAGTGTGCAGGATGCCATAGAAAGTTAGCAGGACCCAAATGGGAGCGTACAGGACATCATAGAAAGGGCGTAGATCCCCAGTGGGAGGGCGCAGGTCCCCAGTAAGAGTGTGCAGGACGTCATGGACTGTGTGCAGGACCCCAGGAAGAGTGTGCGAGACGTCATGGAATGAGTGCAGTAGCACAGTAGGGGTGTGCAGGACGTGAAATAAGTGCAGGACCCAAATGGGAGTGTGCAGGATGCCATAGAAAGTTAGCAGGACCCAAATGGGAGCGTACAGGACATCATAGAAAGGGCGTAGATCCCCAGTGGGAGGGCGCAGGTCCCCAGTAAGAGTGTGCAGGACGTCATGGACTGTGTGCAGGACCCAGGAAGAGTGTGCAGGACGTCTGGAATGAGTGCAGTAGCACAGTAGGGGGTGTGCAGGACGTGAAATAAGTGCAGGACCCAAATGGGAGGTGTGCAGGATGCCATAGAAAGTTAGCAGGACCCAAATGGGAGCGTACAGGACATCATAGAAAGGGCGTAGATCCCCAGTGGGAGGGCGCAGGTCCCCAGTAAGAGTGTGCAGGACGTCATGGACTGTGTGCAGGACCCCAGGAAGAGTGTGCGAGACGTCATGGAATGAGTGCAGTAGCACAGTAGGAGTGTGCAGGACGTCGTAAAATGCGTGCAGGACCCAGGTGGGAGTGTGAAGGATGTCATAGAAAGTTAGCAAGACCACCGTGGGAGTATGCACGACGTCATAGAAAGGGCGTAGATCCCCAGTGGGAGGGCGCAGGTCCCCAGTAAGAGTGTGCAGGACGTCATGGACTGTGTGCAGGACCCCAGGAAGAGTGTGCGAGACGTGATGGAATGAGTGCAGTAGCACAGTAGGAGTGTGCAGGACGTCGTAAAATGCGTGCAGGACCCAGGTGGGAGTGTGAAGGATGTCATAGAAAGTTAGCAAGACCGCCGTGGGAGTATGCACGACGTCATGGAAAGTGCGCAGGTCCCCAGTGGGAGTGCGCAGGACATTATGGAAAGTGCGCAGGTCTCCAGTGAGAGGGTACAGGACCCAAATGGGAGTGAGCAGGACGTCGTTTAAAGTGTGCAGGACTTCATAGAAAATGTGCAGGACTCAAATGGGAGTGTGCAGTAGAGTGTTGCCCGAATATTCGTTTATTCGAATAATATTCGAATATTCGAATATTCGAATAATTCGAATATTCGAATATTCAAAGAAGTGGATTATTCGGATTATTCGAATAATCGAATATTCAAAGAAGTGGAATATTCGTTTATTCGAATATTCGAATATTCAAAGAAGTGAAATATTCGGTTTATTCGAATATTCAGCACGAATACATTGAACCTTCGACAAGATCGCACTCCATTTTGCCCTGATTTTACATTTCAAAAATCTTAGCGTAGTGACTACTTATTCCTCACAATTCTTCAGTACCTCATAAATATAAAGGTACTGTGCTTATCTGGGTTAAATTCTGGTCCGCAATCTGGTCTCTACACGCTTTGCGGCCGCTCGCGCTCAATTCAATCGAGTTTCCTGCTACAAAGCCGACACGATATGGCTTTTTTATACAATTTTCTTCAATTTTGTTTAGTTTCCAATTTCTAAAACCCACCTAGAGTCAACAGATCCGCAGCTGCGGCGCTGGAAACTCTTCCGATTCGGAAGCGCGCGGCCGCAAAGCGTGTCGAGACGCAATTGCTGACCGGACTTGGACCCAGATAAGCACAGTATAGCAAGTATTCACCAGGTTGTCCAATAATTCTTGTCCGAAAATTTCACAATTTTTATTTTTTTCAACTTTATTGAAAAACAAGTCTAATCAACAATATAATCACCACAGTTATCCACAACAGTGGCCCATCGATTGGGCAGGTCGCCGATGCCCTTCGCCCAGAACTACGGGGGCTGCGACTCGAAGAAGTCCGCGATGTCGCATTTGAGGTTGTCGTATTTGGTAAATTTTCTTCCGGCCAAATGGTGCTTCAGTGGGCGGAACAAGTGGTATTCGGAGGGGGCGAGGTCCGGGGAATACGGCGGATGGGCAACCGTCTTCCAGCCGAGCGTCGCCAACTTCTACTGGGTCTCCTTCGCCACGTGGGGGCGCGCGTTGTCGTGCAGCAGGTGGACTGAGGCCCGTCGGGGACGCTTTTCTCGGATGGCGGCGGCTAGTTTCTCGAGCTGATTGGTGTAGATGGAGGCGGTGACCGTCCTGCCTTGCGGGAGCAGCTCGAAGTACATCATGCCCTTGGTGGCCCACCAGCAGCAGAGCATGATCTTCAGCGGGTGCAGGTCGGCTTTCGGCGTCGCCGGCGGCTCTTCTCCGCGCGGGATCCAGACGGCACGGTGGGCGACGTTGTCGTAGAGGACCCAGCTCTCATCCCCAGTGACCAGGTCTTCGAGAAACTCCTTGCGATGCCGACGAAGGAGGAGGGACTGGCAGACGGCCACGCGGCTCTGCTTGCTGGCGTCCGTCAGACTGTGGGGGATCCAACGGGCCAGAACTTTGTGGTAGCCGAGTAAGTTGAGTTGATTGTGGATGGTGGACTTGCTGCAGCCGAGCGCCGTCGCCAGTTCACGGGTGGTGGCTTCCGGCTTTTCCTTGTTACAGCGACGGACTTGGTCATCATCCACCGCAGAAGGCCTCCCGCTGTGCTCCTGTCCTCGAGGCTCGTGTCGCCGCTCTCGAAACGATTGAACCAGCCGCTGACTGTGCGTTGGGACACTGCATCCTCCTCGCACGCTCCGCAGATGTTGGCGACCGCGGTGCCCGTGTCGTTGCCCAGCAGCCACTCGCAGTACACGAACGCACGAATTCGACCTTGGTCCATTTTAGCTTGTACTGGTAGCTAGACGCGGCGACAGCACCTTATATACCCCTAGCGTAGAACTTTGGATAACCTTCTAGACGGTTCTTACACTTGCCTGATATTATAACTTTTCTAAGGAAAATTAAAGAATTTTGAAAATTTTCGGACAGGAATTATTGGACGGCCTGGTACAATGTATTAAATCGCTCGTAGAATTTTGTCAAAACGCTAGAATTGCCTATTTCACCTTTAGTTATAGAGAAATTTTGAATCTCGAGCGGCTCATAAGTATATCAACACTTGAGCAACATGGAAATTTCTCACGATGATGGCCAAGAATGAGCCATTTTCATGTGTATTTTCATGAAACTGGTTAGAGGTGATGCTATTTGTCTACTTTCCCGGTGAACTTCACCTGAATTCTGACGCAAAAGCCCATGTTCTCTCCTTCATAATGCTGGACGTAGAATTCAATGGTTCCCAGCACCTAGGACGACCAGCTGGATGTAGTCTCAAGTTCGTGCCAGATCCTGAACCACTCAACGTCTGTTGTCGCCCAGACGTCTGATGAACTGGGAAGCGAGATATTACACGGCGAGTTTCCAGTGACATGGTGTCGGTCTCGACGACTAACTACGAATTGTCGCTGAGTTTTCTCGAATTTTCACTGAGATTCCGGAGTAGGGCACGGCTAAGCAGCAGGAGGGAGTTCGCCATCGCATTAACCGCGCATAACTCAACTGAACTCAACTAAGCTAAACCAAACTAGACCGAAGCAGACCACAAATTTGGCGGCAAATTGGCGGGTATTTTGCGGCTATTTCACGGCGAGCATTATTTGGCGACTATTTCACAGCCAGCATCATTTAGCGGCTATTTCGCGACTATTACTCGGGAAAAAGGCATTTTGCGTCTGTTTCGCGGCTATTTCTCGGCCAAAACTCAGAGTACACGCTCTTAAACATGGCTGAGATAACTACGGAAATATAATGGTAAGTCTCAGAACACAACGCCTACGCTTCTGCAGCGTGAAAAACGACCCACAATGACGGTACACGAGTGAGAAGTTGGCCCCGCCCCCGTATCTGCCCGCCCTTGTATTTGCGTCCTCCTCCAAAAAAGGGGTGCTGGGTCATTCCCACCATCGGCGACGCTTGTGGGTGGTACAAAGTGTACAATAAGTGAGCCATACACATCGACGATTGTGGGAATGGCCCAGCACCTCTGTTTGGGGAGGACGCGAATACAGGGGCGGGCTGATACAGGTGCGGGGCCGACTCCTCAGTCGTGTAGCGTCGCACGGTCGTTTTTGGGTTTCAGAATGCGTAGGCGTTGTGTTCTGAGCCATGCCATTCAACTTCCGTGGTTAGTATCTCAACCACGTTTACGAGCGTGTATGCTGAATTTAAGTGATAAGAGTGCAACCCGTTCAATTACCCAAGTATGCGGTACATTGGCCCCGCCCAGCATCTGGAAGCCCTGGCCATCTGGTAGCGGCCTCAGTGGAGGATGGGCGACCCAGCCGCGACGCGTGGGTGTACCGACCACGCTGCGTGTCGGTGTGCCGGCAGCGATGCGTGTAGGGGTGCTGACCGCGACGTGGGTCGGTGCAAAGTAGTTCCTAAGCCACATAAAAGTCTTGAAGGATGTGAACCGCTGCTAAATAGGCCGCTAAACGCGACAGGTTAAAGTTTCAACAGCTCGACAACAGGCGGACGTCGCTGGGCAACGGGCAGTTGTCAGGCTTACAATGCGAGCGATTTGAGTTGTCAAGAGGGTGGAGTTTATGAAATGACAACTTCTCAACCTGTTGTCGATGCCCGAGTTTGCCCCAGAGGATTGGATGGGATAGTACGCAATAGTGTTGCCCAAATATTCGTTTATTCGATTAATATTCGAATATTCGAATATTCAAAGAAGTGAATTATTCGGATTATTCGAATAATCGAATATTTAAAAAAGTGAAATATTCGTTTATTCGAATAATCGAATATTCGCAGAAGCGGATTATTCGAATTATTCGTTCATTCGAATATTCAAAAAAAATTATTCGTTCCAACACTCTAGTGTGCAGGACATCATAGAAATTGTGCAGGTCCCCAGTGGGAGTGGGCAGGGCAGGATCCCCGTAAGAGTGTGCAGGACGTCATGGAGTGTGTGCAGGACCCCAGGAAGGGTGTGCAGGACATCATGTAATGAGTGCAGTAGCACAGGTGGGAGTGTGCAGGATGTCATAGAAAGTTGGCAGCACCGCCGTGGGAGTATGCACGACGTCATGGAAAGTGCGCAGGTCCCCAGTGGGAGTGCGCAGGACGTCATGGACTGTGTGCAGGATCTCAGAAAGAGTGTGCAGGACGCCATGTAATGAGTGCAGGACCCAGGTGGGAGTGTGCAGGATGTCATATAAAGTTAGCAGGACCACCGTGGGAGGGTGCAGGACCCAAATGGGAGTGAGCAGGATGTCATGGAAAGTGTGCAGGACGTCATAGAAAGTATGCAGGACCCAAATGGGAGCGTGCAGGATGTCATGGAAAGTGCGCTGGTCCCCAACGGGAGTGTGCAGGACCCAAATGGGAGTGTGCAGGATGTCAAGGAAAATGCGCAGGTCCCCAGAAAAAGTGTGCAGGACCCAAATAGGAGTGTGAAGAACATCATAGAAACTGTGCAGGTCCCCAGTGGGAGTGGGCAGGGCAGGATCCCAGGAAGAGTGTGCAGGACGTCATGGACTGTGTGCAGGACCCAGGTGGGAGTGTGCAGGATGTCATAGAAAGTTAGCAGGACCCCAATGGGAGCGTGCAGGATGTCATGGAAAGTGCGCAGGTCAACAACGGGAGTGTGCAGGACCGAAATGGGAGCGTGCAGGACATCATAGAAAGCGCGTAGGTCCCCAGTGGGAGTGCGCAGGTCCCCAGTAAGAGTGTGCAGGACCTCATGGACTGTGTGCAGGACCCCAGAAAGAGTGGGCAGGACGTCATGTAATGAGTGCAGTAGCTCAGTAGGGGTGTGGAGGACGTCGTAAAATGTGTGCAGGACCCAGGTGGGAGTGTGCAGGACGTCATAGAAAGTATGCAGGACCCAAATGGGAGCGTGCAGGATGTCATGGAAAGTGTGCAGGACCCAAATGGGAGCGTGAATGATGTCATGGAAAGTGCGCAGGTCCGCAACGGGAGTGTGCAGGACCCAAATGGGAGCGTGCAGGACATCATAGAAAGCGCGTAGGCTCCCAGTGGGAGTGCGCAGGTCCCCAGTAAGAGTGTGCAGGACGTCATGGACTGTGTGCAGGACCCCAGAAAGAGTGGGCAGGACGTCATGTAATGAGTGCAGTAGCTCAGTAGGGGTGTGGAGGACGTCCTAAAATGTGTGCAGGACCCAGGTGGGAGTGTGCAGGATGTCATGGAAAGTGTGCAGGACCCAAATGGGAGCGTGCAGGACATCATAGAAAGCGCGTAGGTTCCCAGTGGGAGTGCGCAGGTCCCCAGTAAGAGTGTGCAGGACGTCATGGACTGTGTGCAGGACCCCAGGAAGAGTGTGCGGCACGTCTGGAATGAGTGCAGTAGCACAGTAGGGGTGTGCAGGACGTGAAATAAGTGCAGGACCCAAATGGGAGTGTGCAGGATGTCATAGAAAGTTAGCAGGACCGAAATGGGAGCATGCAGGACATCCATAGAGAAAGCGCGTAGGTCTCCAATGGGGTGTGCAGGGTCCCGAATGGGGTGTGCAGGATGTCATGGGAAGTGCGCAGGTCCCCAGGAAGTGTGTGTAGGACATCATGGAATGAGTGCAGTAGCACAGTAGGGGTGTGCAGGACGTCGTGAAATAAGTGCAGGACCCAGGTGGGAGTGTGCAGGACGTCATAGAAAGTATGCAGGACCCAAATGGGAGGGTGCAGGATGTCATGGAAAATGTGCAGGACCCAAATGGGAGCGTGCATGATGTCATGGAAAGTGCGCAGGTCCGCAACGGGAGTGTTCAGGACACAAATGGGAGCATGCAGGACATCATAGAAAGCGCGTAGGTCTCCAATGGGAGTGTGCAGGTCCCAAATGGGAGTGTGCAGGACGTCATGGGAAGTGCGCAGGTCCCCAGGATGTGTGTAGGACGTCATGGAATGAGTGCAGTAGCACAGTAGGGGTGTGCAGGACGTCGTGAAATAAGTGCAGGACCCAGGTGGGAGTGTGCAGGACGTCATAGAAAGTATGCAGGACCCAAATGGGAGCGTGCAGGATGTCATGGAAAGTGTGCAGGACCCAAATGGGAGCGTGAATGATGTCATGGAAAGTGCGCAGGTCCGCAAGAGGGGTGTGCAGGACCCAAATGGGAGCGTGCAGGACATCATAGAAAGCGCGTAGGCTCCCAGTGGGAGTGCGCAAGTCCCCAGTAAGAGTGTGCAGGACGTCATGGACTGTGTGCAGGACCCCAGAAAGAGTGGGCAGGACGTCATGTAATGAGTGCAGTAGCTCAGTAGGGGTGTGGAGGACGTCCTAAAATGTGTGCAGGACCCAGGTGGGAGTGTGCAGGATGTCATGGAAAGTGTGCAGGACCCAAATGGGAGCGTGCAGGACATCATAGAAAGCGCGTAGGTTCCCAGTGGGAGTGCGCAGGTCCCCAGTAAGAGTGTGCAGGACGTCATGGACTGTGTGCAGGACCCCAGGAAGAGTGTGCGGCACGTCTGGAATGAGTGCAGTAGCACAGTAGGGGTGTGCAGGACGTGAAATAAGTGCAGGACCCAAATGGGAGTGTGCAGGATGTCATAGAAAGTTAGCAGGACCGAAATGGGAGCATGCAGGACATCATAGAAAGCGCGTAGGTCTCCAATGGGAGTGTGCAGGTCCCAAATGGGAGTGTGCAGGACGTCATGGGAAGTGCGCAGGTCCCCAGGATGTGTGTAGGACGTCATGGAATGAGTGCAGTAGCACAGTAGGGGTGTGCAGGACGTCGTGAAATAAGTGCAGGACCCAGGTGGGAGTGTGCAGGACGTCATAGAAAGTATGCAGGACCCAAATGGGAGCGTGCAGGATGTCATGGAAAGTGTGCAGGACCCAAATGGGAGCGTGAATGATGTCATGGAAAGTGCGCAGGTCCGCAACGGGAGTGTGCAGGACCCAAATGGGAGCGTGCAGGACATCATAGAAAGCGCGTAGGCTCCCAGTGGGAGTGCGCAAGTCCCCAGTAAGAGTGTGCAGGACGTCATGGACTGTGTGCAGGACCCCAGAAAGAGTGGGCAGGACGTCATGTAATGAGTGCAGTAGCTCAGTAGGGGTGTGGAGGACGTCCTAAAATGTGTGCAGGACCCAGGTGGGAGTGTGCAGGATGTCATGGA
This sequence comes from Aplectana chamaeleonis, assembly GCA_029168955.1. Taxonomy (NCBI): domain Eukaryota; kingdom Metazoa; phylum Nematoda; class Chromadorea; order Rhabditida; family Cosmocercidae; genus Aplectana; species Aplectana chamaeleonis. The sequence continues at coordinate 96,518 of JAPDOI010001867.1, read as the reverse complement.
AAGTGTGCAGGACCCAAATGGGAGCGTGCAGGACATCATAGAAAGCGCGTAGGTTCCCAGTGGGAGTGCGCAGGTCCCCAGTAAGAGTGTGCAGGACGTCATGGACTGTGTGCAGGACCCCAGGAAGAGTGTGCGGCACGTCTGGAATGAGTGCAGTAGCACAGTAGGGGTGTGCAGGACGTGAAATAAGTGCAGGACCCAAATGGGAGTGTGCAGGATGTCATAGAAAGTTAGCAGGACCGAAATGGGAGCATGCAGGACATCATAGAAAGCGCGTAGGTCTCCAATGGGAGTGTGCAGGTCCCGAATGGGAGTGTGCAGGATGTCATGGGAAGTGCGCAGGTCCCCAGGAAGTGTGTGTAGGACATCATGGAATGAGTGCAGTAGCACAGTAGGGGTGTGCAGGACGTCGTGAAATAAGTGCAGGACCCAGGTGGGAGTGTGCAGGACGTCATAGAAAGTATGCAGGACCCAAATGGGAGGGTGCAGGATATCATGGAAAGTGTGCAGGACCCAAATGGGAGCGTGCATGATGTCATGGAAAGTGCGCAGGTCCGCAACGGGAGTGTGCAGGACCCAAATGGGAGCGTGCAGGATGTCATGGAAAGTGTGCAGGACCCAAATGGGAGCGTGCATGATGCCATGGAAAGTGCGCAGGTCCGCAACGGGAGTGTGCAGGACCCAAATGGCAGCGTGCAGGACATCATAGAAAGCGCGTAGGTTCCCAGTGGGAGTGCGCAGGTCCCCAGTAAGAGTGTGCAGGACGTCATGGACTGTGTGCAGGACCCCAGGAAGAGTGTGCGGCACGTCTGGAATGAGTGCAGTAGCACAGTAGGGGTGTGCAGGACGTGAAATAAGTGCAGGACCCAAATGGGAGTGTGCAGGATGTCATAGAAAGTTAGCAGGACCGAAATGGGAGCATGCAGGACATCATAGAAAGCGCGTAGGTCTCCAATGGGGGTGTGCAGGTCCCAAATGGGAGTGTGTGCAGGCAGTTATGGGAAGTGCGCAGGTCCCCAGGAAGTGTGTGTAGGACATCATGGAATGAGTGCAGTAGCACAGTAGGGGTGTGCAGGACGTCGTGAAATGAGTGCAGGACCCAGGTGGGAGTGTGCAGGACGTCATAGAAAGTATGCAGGACCCAAATGGGAGCGTGCAGGATGTCATGGAAAATGTGCAGGACCCAAATGGGAGCGTGCATGATGTCATGGAAAGTGCGCAGGTCCGCAACGGGAGTGTTCAGGACACAAATGGGAGCATGCAGGACATCATAGAAAGCGCGTAGGTCTCCAATGGGAGTGTGCAGGTCCCAAATGGGAGTGTGCAGGACGTCATGGGAAGTGCGCAGGTCCCCAGGATGTGTGTGTAGGACATCATGGAATGAGTGCAGTAGCACAGTAGGGGTGTGCAGGACGTCGTGAAATAAGTGCAGGACCCAGGTGGGAGTGTGCAGGACGTCATAGAAAGTATGCAGGACCCAAATGGGAGCGTGCAGGATGTCATGGAAAGTGTGCAGGACCCAAATGGGAGCGTGCATGATGTCATGGATAGTGCGCAGGTCCGCAACGGGAGTGTGCAGGACCCAAATGGGAGCGTGAATGATGTCATGGAAAGTGCGCAGGTCCGCAACGGGAGTGTGCAGGACCCAAATGGGAGCGTGCAGGACATCATAGAAAGCGCGTAGGCTCCCAGTGGGAGTGCGCAGGTCCCCAGTAAGAGTGTGCAGGACGTCATGGACTGTGTGCAGGACCCCAGAAAGAGTGGGCAGGACGTCATGTAAGGAGTGCAGTAGCTCAGTAGGGGTGTGGAGGACGTCCTAAAATGTGTGCAGGACCCAGGTGGGAGTGTGCAGGATGTCATGGAAAGTGCGCAGGACCCAAATGGGAGCGTGCATGATGTCATGGAAAGTGCGCAGGTCCGCAACAGGGGTGTTCAGGACACAAATGGGAGCATGCAGGACATCATAGAAAGCGCGTAGGTCTCCAATGGTAGTGTGCAGGTCCCAAATGGGAGTGTGCAGGATGTCATGGGAAGTGCGCAGGTCCCCAGGAAGTGTGTGTGTAGGACATCATGGAATGAGTGCAGTAGCACAGTAGGGGTGTGCAGGACGTCGTGAAATAAGTGCAGGACCCAGGTGGGAGTGTGCAGGACGTCATAGAAAGTATGCAGGACCCAAATGGGAGGGTGCAGGATATCATGGAAAGTGTGCAGGACCCAAATGGGAGCGTGCATGATGTCATGGAAAGTGCGCAGGTCCGCAACGGGAGTGTGCAGGACCCAAATGGGAGCGTGCAGGATGTCATGGAAAGTGTGCAGGACCCAAATGGGAGCGTGCATGATGCCATGGAAAGTGCGCAGGTCCGCAACGGGAGTGTGCAGGACCCAAATGGCAGCGTGCAGGACATCATAGAAAGCGCGTAGGTTCCCAGTGGGAGTGCGCAGGTCCCCAGTAAGAGTGTGCAGGACGTCATGGACTGTGTGCAGGACCCCAGGAAGAGTGTGCGGCACGTCTGGAATGAGTGCAGTAGCACAGTAGGGGTGTGCAGGACGTGAAATAAGTGCAGGACCCAAATGGGAGTGTGCAGGATGTCATAGAAAGTTAGCAGGACCGAAATGGGAGCATGCAGGACATCATAGAAAGCGCGTAGGTCTCCAATGGGGGTGTGCAGGTCCCAAATGGGAGTGTGCAGGCAGTTATGGGAAGTGCGCAGGTCCCCAGGAAGTGTGTGTAGGACATCATGGAATGAGTGCAGTAGCACAGTAGGGGTGTGCAGGACGTCGTGAAATGAGTGCAGGACCCAGGTGGGAGTGTGCAGGACGTCATAGAAAGTATGCAGGACCCAAATGGGAGCGTGCAGGATGTCATGGAAAATGTGCAGGACCCAAATGGGAGCGTGCATGATGTCATGGAAAGTGCGCAGGTCCGCAACGGGAGTGTTCAGGACACAAATGGGAGCATGCAGGACATCATAGAAAGCGCGTAGGTCTCCAATGGGAGTGTGCAGGTCCCAAATGGGAGTGTGCAGGACGTCATGGGAAGTGCGCAGGTCCCCAGGATGTGTGTGTAGGACGTCATGGAATGAGTGCAGTAGCACAGTAGGGGTGTGCAGGACGTCGTGAAATAAGTGCAGGACCCAGGTGGGAGTGTGCAGGACGTCATAGAAAGTATGCAGGACCCAAATGGGAGCGTGCAGGATGTCATGGAAAGTGTGCAGGACCCAAATGGGAGCGTGCATGATGTCATGGATAGTGCGCAGGTCCGCAACGGGAGTGTGCAGGACCCAAATGGGAGCGTGAATGATGTCATGGAAAGTGCGCAGGTCCGCAACGGGAGTGTGCAGGACCCAAATGGGAGCGTGCAGGACATCATAGAAAGCGCGTAGGCTCCCAGTGGGAGTGCGCAGGTCCCCAGTAAGAGTGTGCAGGACGTCATGGACTGTGTGCAGGACCCCAGAAAGAGTGGGCAGGACGTCATGTAATGAGTGCAGTAGCTCAGTAGGGGTGTGGAGGACGTCCTAAAATGTGTGCAGGACCCAGGTGGGAGTGTGCAGGATGTCATGGAAAGTGTGCAGGACCCAAATGGGAGCGTGCATGATGTCATGGAAAGTGCGCAGGTCCGCAACGGGGGTGTTCAGGACACAAATGGGAGCATGCAGGACATCATAGAAAGCGCGTAGGTCTCCAATGGTAGTGTGCAGGTCCCAAATGGGAGTGTGCAGGATGTCATGGGAAGTGCGCAGGTCCCCAGGAAGTGTGTGTTGGACGTCATGGAATGAGTGCAGTAGCACAGTAGGGGTGTGCAGGACGTCGTGAAATAAGTGCAGGACCCAGGTGGGAGTGTGCAGGACGTCTTAGAAAGTATGCAGGACCCAAATGGGAGCGTGCAGGATATCATGGAAAGTGTGCAGGACCCAAATGGGAGCGTGCATGATGTCATGGAAAGTGCGCAGGTCCGCAACGGGAGTGTGCAGGACCCTAATGGGAGCGTGCAGGATGTCATGGAAAGTGTGCAGGACCCAAATGGGAGCGTGCATGATGTCATGGAAAGTGCGCAGGTCCGCAACGGGAGTGTGCAGGACCCAAATGGGAGCGTGCAGGACATCATAGAAAGCGCGTAGGTTCCCAGTGGGAGTGCGCAGGTCCCCAGTAAGAGTGTGCAGGACGTCATGGACTGTGTGCAGGACCCCAGGAAGAGTGTGCGGCACGTCTGGAATGAGTGCAGTAGCACAGTAGGGGTGTGCAGGACGTGAAATAAGTGCAGGACCCAAATGGGAGTGTGCAGGATGTCATAGAAAGTTAGCAGGACCGAAATGGGACCATGCAGGACATCATAGAAAGCGCGTAGGTCTCCAATGGGGGTGTGCAGGTCCCAAATGGGAGTGTGCAGGCAGTTATGGGAAGTGCGCAGGTCCCCAGGAAGTGTGTGTAGGACATCATGGAATGAGTGCAGTAGCACAGTAGGGGTGTGCAGGACGTCGTGAAATGAGTGCAGGACCCAGGTGGGAGTGTGCAGGACGTCATAGAAAGTATGCAGGACCCAAATGGGGCGCGTGCAGGATGTCATGGAAAAAGTGTAGGACCCAAATGGGAGCGTGCATGATGTCATGGAAAGTGCGCAGGTCCGCAACGGGAGTGTTCAGGACACAAATGGGAGCATGCAGGACATCATAGAAAGCGCGTAGGTCTCCAATGGGAGTGTGCAGGTCCCAAATGGGAGTGTGCAGGACGTCATGGGAAGTGCGCAGGTCCCCAGGAAGTGTGTGTAGGACGTCATGGAATGAGTGCAGTAGCACAGTAGGGGTGTGCAGGACGTCGTGAAATAAGTGCAGGACTCAGGTGGGAGTGTGCAGGACGTCATAGAAAGTATGCAGGACCCAAATGGGAGCGTGCAGGATGTCATGGAAAATGTGCAGGACCCAAATGGGAGCGTGCATGATGTCATGGAAAGTGCGCAGGTCCGCAACGGGGGTGTGCAGGACCCAAATGGGAGCGAGCAGGACATCATAGAAAGCGCGTAGGCTCCCAGTGGGAGTGCGCAGGTCCCCAGTAAGAGTGTGCAGGACGTCATGGACTGTGTGCAGGATCTCAGAAAGAGTGTGCAGGACGCCATGTAATGAGTGCAGTAGCCCAGTAGGGGTGTGCAGGACGTCGTGAAATAAGTGCAGGACCCAGGTGGGAGTGTGCAGGATGTCATATAAAGTTAGCAGGACCACCGTGGGAGGGTGCAGGACCCAAATGGGAGTGAGCAGGATGTCATGGAAAGTGTGCAGGACGTCATAGAAAGTGTGAAGGACCCAAATGGGAGTGTGCAGGACATTATGGAAAGTGCGCAGGTCCCCAGTGAGAGGGTGCAGGACCCAAGAGGGTGCAGGACCCAAATGGGAGTGAGCAGGACGTCGTGGAAAGTGTGCAGGACCCCATAGAAAATGTGCAGGACTCAAACGGGAGTGTGCAGGACATCATAGAAATTGTGCAGGTCCCCAGTGGAAGTGGGCAGGGCAGGATCCCCGTAAGAGTGTGCAGGACGTCATGGAGTGTGTGCAGGACCCCAGGACGGGTGTGCAGGACGTCATGTAATGAGTGCAGGAGCCTAGGTGGGAGTGTGCAGGATGTCATAGAAAGTTGGCAGGACCGCCGTGGGAGTATGCAGGATGTCACAGAAAGTGCACAGGTCCCCAGTGGGAGTGTGCAGGACGTCATAGAAAGTGCGCAGGTCCCCAGTAAGAGTGTGCAGGACGTCATGGTCTGTGTGCAGGACCCTAGAAAGAGTGTGCAGGACGACATGTAATGAGTGCAGTAGCCCAGTAGGGTTGTGCAGGACGTCGTGAAATGTGTGCAGAACCCAGGTAGGGGTGTGGTCTGTGCTCCTGCTTACAGTCCATGACGTCCTGCACACTCTTACTGGGGTCCTGCACCCTCCCACTGGGGACCTAAGCGCTTCCAATGATGTCCTGCACGCTCAGTGGATAAATAGGTGGCTGACTACAAAAATCAACCGTTTGCGGTGAAAATGGAGTGAAATTCGTGCATCAAACCGTTGTCTACTTCTACGTAAGACTGAACAAAAAATGACATAACAGGAGGTAGGAGCTACCCCGCGGCTGGAATCATGGCCTACCGCTGACATTGGCGGCGTCGTGGCTGCAGCGGTTCTCAATAATACCATTGATAATCATCGGGGGCCTTATGCATACCTCTCCCCGGCCCGGCCAGCGACTGCCCGTCCTCAATGCTCTGCGAGAAGATGGAGTCCCGGAAAAGTATGTTCGGTTATTCGAGGACATGAACAAAGGAACAACAGCAGCAGTTCGTACACCTGTCGGATTTACGTCAGCTTTCGATGTGAAAACAGGAGTAAAGCAAGAGGCTGTAGCAAAACCTTTTCTTTTCAACTTCGCCGTTGATGACATCACGCGTAGAGTTGCAGAACAGTTTCCTGCGGATGTGATCCTAACACCATCAGGACGCTCCGTTGTCGACCTGGAGTACTCCGACGACATTGTGTTATTCGCTGAAAACAACGCAAAACTGCAAAGGATTGTGAACCTCGTTTCGAAGTATGCTGCAGCCTATGGACTTCGTCTTCGTCCCGAGAAATGCAAGCAGATGTGGGTCTCTCAGAGGCCTTCAACGGGAGTTTGTGTGGACGGACAACGTATCGAACTGGTGGACGATTTTTGTTATTTGGGCTGTTTGCTAAAGAACGATGGTAGGTATGCAGCGGATATTCGACAACGATGTGCGAAAGCTACGTCTGCATTCAATTCTCTAACCAAGTGTTTGTGGTCTACCCCCATTGCGAAGGAAGTCAAGTTGTGCGTCTACCTATCCGCTATTCGCCCTATCATGATGTACGGATCGGAGACGTGGGCAGCACCGAAGACGCAGATGGAAAGGTTGGATTGCACGGAGAGGAAGCTTTTTAGGCGTTTGCTTGGATATTTATGTCCGCGTGTATGCCATAACGAAGACCTTTACAAGGAAATCGACGCAGTACATCAACGCTTGACACGAGGGAGGTGCCAGCTTCTCTCAACGCCATCTCAAGCAACAATGGAAACTCGACTTCGACTGCTCGGGCATATACTAAGAAGAACGCCGGATCGTCTCGTACAACACGCTTTAAGAATGCTTCCAAATCCTGTCTGGAAACGGCCACCTGGGCGTAGGCGAAAGTTCTGGACGGATGTGGAGGATTTGAAGTCACTCGGCATCGAAAGACAGTTCAGGCGCGATGTTTCGTTTCGCAGGAAATGGAATAGTGACAGCTGGATGGAACGGGTTCAAATTGTGGCTGAAGACCGTGAAAAGTGGACACGGCTGACTACTAGGACGGCACACCTCGATGAAGATGCGGAATGACAGCTTCAGGCGAAAGCCAACCGATTAAGTCAAGTAAGTAAGTCATTATCACCATCAGGACATTCCGTTGTCGACCAGGAGTAGGCCGACGACATCGTGTTATTCGATGGAAGCAACACAAAACTGCAAAGGATTGTGAACCTTATTTCGAAGTATGCCACAGCCTATGGACTTGGGCTACTTTCCAACAAATGCAAGCAGATGTGTGTGTCTCAGAGACCTCCAACGGGAGTTTCTGTGGACGGACGACGTATTGAACTTGTGGGCGATTTCTGTTATATGGGCTCTTCGCTGAAGAACGATGGTTATGCAGCGGATAGGCAATAACGATGTGAGAAAGCTACATCTGCATTCAATTCTCTAGCCAAGAAGTGTTTGTGGTCTACCCCCATCGCGAAGGAAGTCAAGTTGCGCGTCTACCTATCCACTTTTTGTCCTTCCATGATGTAAGGATCGGAGACGTATAGCACCGAGGACGCAGATGGAAAGGTTGGATTGCACGGAGAGGAAGCTTCTTAGGTGTTTGCTTGGATATTTCTGGCTGTGGGTATGCCATAACAAAAACCTTTATCAGAAAATTGATGCAGCTTATCAACGCCTAACGCGAGGGAGATGCCTGCATCTCCCAACGTTTCCCAAGAGCACCAATGGGAAGCCGACTTCGACTGCTCGAACATAAACTAAGAAGAGCGTCGGATTGTCTCCTGCAACACGCTCTAAACTCCCCGTCATAGTGGGACGATAGTCCATAGTCCCAACCGGTCGATATACCAGTGAGACACGCAGAACGAGGACAAAAATTGTTCTTTGATTGTCCCTCATAGGTCCTTCGTAGTCCCTCCTAATTCGTGAGTTGAGTATGTGGGAGAAATTTCAAGCCTTTTAGAAAACTAGAAATTTCTAAGTGGCGGACTATCTCAAAAGAGGAAAGTTGATGGCGACCATATGTACTGGGTGAGCAAAACGAGCAATACTGTGGAAATAATTGTATCTCGTCGTCCGAGATGCCTGAAATGTGAAAATCATGCGGTAATCAGTCGTTGTTACATCTATACATCGCAATCAGTGATGAGCGGAATAAAAATATGAAATTTCGGAAATCGGTTTTCGGGTTTCGGACAAAATTTTTTTCTCGGGTTTCGGAAATCGGGCCTGAAAATGCGCGGAAATACGGTTTTCGGAACGCGAAACGCGGAAAAATTCAGAATTTATCAAATGTTTTCTTACGTCCCAGACGACCCGATATTTTCGCATTCCGCGGCGTTTTCTGCGGTTTTCGGAATGCTGAAGGAGGAATGCCAAAAATGCGCGGAACTGCGGGTTTCGGAACGCGAAACGCGGAACTCCGCTCATCCCTGATCGCAATGCAGTGCACAGTGAAGCTCATCATCTTGCCGTGTATTTCTCGGCTCTGAGCGAGAGCGACGTCGCTGTGTTCTGCAAATGGATATGCTAATAACGAAGCTTTTTTTTCACAATAAGGGTACAGTTCTTCGGGAGTCCCTCACAAAGACAGTGTTGTAACGTACTGTCCCTATTGGAGCCAAATTCCGCTAAGCAGTTGGGGACAGCCGCTGTTGCAGCATGCAGCACAATGATATTGATTGTGACGGGACCACCGGGTTCCGGAACCATCACTCGTGGTCCCAGCACAATCTTCATTGTGCTGCGTGGCGGTTGTCCGCAACTGCGGAGCGGAATTCCATTCCGATAAGGAAAGTTAGAAGCATGCTCGCACACTTGTTGTTCGTCCCGATGTCCGCTGTTTTAATGGTAAATTAGCCTAATTATTATTTAATTAGCATTAACTAGTTTAATGCACACAAATTCAAAAATCGAGACTCAGAGCTCTGTGCTAGCTGTTCTCATCATCTTTTTGTTTATTGAAACTTCTGCACCTGGAATATCTTGATAAAAAGTAGGTAATCAATTGATTGTTGTGTTTTATCTTCTTCTTTACGCATTTATCTAAGCATGCATATAAACACTTCATTATAACCCGACATTCATGCACTTGAAAGAGAGATATCAATATTCTGGAGTATTCACTCAATATATGTGTACGTTAATTACATTGAATCACAAAAACACTCAGACTATGCATCCACAGCAGTCTTTCTTGTCCTTGTATCCACTTCTGTCCTATCCTGAAAGCGAACGTGATGGCAGCTTGAGCTATTGACTGGTTGCTGAGTTATTGATCCGAAGTCGATATTGCTCATCGATTTTAGCGATGAACCATGAAATACTAGATGAGAGACGTTGTCGTTGTAAGTTCGAAGGATTTCCTGGAGCAGACAAAATCAGTGGCAGTTTTCTTGATAGCGAGAGGGCTTTGACTTACTCGGTACGGATCATCCTCGTCTTGCGAGGATTGTGATGACGATCCACTCGGTCTGGTTGAAACCGCTGCCGGCTCCTCCATCCTGAATAAATTGAACAGTCAAGAGGCTCAAGGATAATGGAAAAGTTAGATTTTATTCACTTTAAAATATTTTTCAGTTATTCTTTCTCGAAAGCCAGAGACTTTTACGATCTACAGAACACTGAATGGCAATTTGGGTTACGGGAACAATTCTCGACTTTCAGATGTGAAAAATTGGCTAAAAATTTCAGATCACATCACATAGTGATCGAAGATCCATCATCTGATGCTCCGAAATGCGTATTGCAGGGCCCGATCTTGGAATCCAGATCGGGTTCACAAGTCATTTAACACTTAAGAGACCGCCTGCTCCACGGCGAATTCCCATAGCCGACCGGTGCTCTCCACGGCTAATCGTTTCCGTGGGTGACATGTGTGGACACGCGGTCCGCTAAGAACCAATTTGATTGCAGCAGGCTTTCATACATAGAGTGCGCGCAATAATTCTAGTCTGATGAATGGACGGGGCTGTGACGGTAGATCACCCCGCGCGAATCGAAACCGCATTCTCCATTGAGGCCGCCAACCCCGCACGGCCAGCCGCCTGGTCCGTGCGTCAGACTAGATTGAAAACGTTAACCATACACAACCATTATTTCGTTTCCACTCCACCTGAGAGTATATGTCGCTCCACAGAGAATTTTAGAAAGGCCATGATGAAACAATGATCCATTCACTTTCTTACCTAGCTGGTGCGTTTCGAGTTCGGAAGGTCTTCCAACTTTGTACTCAAAAGGTATTTGAAACACGACTTCTAGCAAATTTTTGGGCGCGCTGGTAACGGAATAAACGTTTGTCTCTCGAATTCTAGAATTTTCTGTAGGTTACAGCAAATGGTTGGGAGTGCACCGTGAGAAGCCAACTTAAAGTCTTGAAAATTTGAAAAAGGGACGAACTTCAGGTCTGTGATGCCCCTAATAATCTTAATGGAGAACTCTCGGTGGAATCAGGAACTTTGACCAGCAAAGTTATCTGTTCTAACCAATGTAAATTTAATCAGAAATCTGAAAATAGGAATCAGATTCGTGATCAGCACTCCCCCCCCAAGTGACCACCTGGGCAAAGTTGCACCAAAACCCGGAACGTTTACCAACTGATAACGGAAGCAGACGACAACGATGTTTTTGAAAATCGTGAAATAAACACAATTTCATGGTTTAGCGGCTCCAAATAACCCCGTAGGAGAGCTTCAACAAAATCTTGAGCATTGAACTATCGGCAGTTTTTCACCCCTTCCCCCCAAGCTACCCTCCACTCAAAACTTAGCGAAAAAAAAGTAACTGATAGCTAACTTACCGCAGTCGACGGAAATTTCATTGAAAATTGAAAAATGAACACCAGATCATTGTAGAGCAACTCGGAAAACCCTCGGGTTCAGGCAGCAAAATTTGAAACGATGACCTAGTACAATTTTCTCAAATAGCTGGCACTGCTAGTCCGAAAATCAACTAGTGAACATCAATCTTGTCATAAGAATAGATTATAATTTCTCTTAGCCCTCGAAATTTTACAAAGTGTTGGTTGTCAAGATGCTTGTGAAATAACTAGGAACGCTCGAAATGCATGACCACTGAGACGGTAATTAGGCCACATTATAAGGATTCTATTTATATCCTAGAAAGACCCCACTCCTTAAAAATTCAGAACGTTTTGAAAGTTCTATGGCGCGGGTGGCCAGCGTGGACACGCGGTCTCTCAAGTATTAAAAGATACTGAAGGTTGGCGTAAGATATCTATTGAGACAGGACACCTCGAGGAAGCCGTCATGAGATAAGAGAGATTCTGGGTTGCATCATAACAAGCACCTTACGCGATTTTCCAAGGACATCAGAGGAAAGCTTGAGGAATTTTATGAAACACCGGTATTTTCGTGGCTCTATTCTTCTGGAGATTTCATTGAGAGGTCCTTCAGGTATTCGCCAATACTTCGAAACGTCGACGCCGTGGCTCTGGAATCCTCGAACGTCGTCATACCAGACTTTGACGAGAGCAAGACATTAGTAGACAAGACTATCTAGAGCAACGGAGTATGTATGTATATGCACCAGACTCGAAAGCAATGGAACAAAGTCTTCTTTACCCAATCTCAAGGTTGCGATCTTGATAAATGTCTATCGCCAACGTTTAGATTTTTTTAAATGGCATGTATTGTGATTCTGAACCGACTCGGAGAACGGTTCCTGATGAACCCATCTCAGAACATCAGATGATGGATCTTCGATCGCTATGTGATAATTTTCTTCTTCCAGGTAAACGACCAATCCTGAAAAACACAAAAAGCACCAAAATGTCAACGACGACGAAGAAGGTGAGCTAATCAAGAAGAGACAAAAAGTCGCAGACTGCGAATATTGACCAATAATATTTCCCATGTACTTTGCATTATGGTCCTACAGTATACTTTATTATATCGAAATCGTGACTGAAAAATAACATATTAAAATATGAAAATGATAGCTCCGAGGGGAGCTGAGATGTTTGAACTAAGGCGGATGTCAATGGATTTCTGGCCGCAACAGTAAATGGAAGGAAATCGGAATTTGTTCGCTTTGAGATGCTCAAACGGTTAGTGAACGTGAGATTTATATAACACGCTGTTGATAACTAGGTGTTAAAATGCTCAAAAAGCAAGTCGAAGGACAAAACCCTTTATATAAATGTGACAAAAACAAGGGAGCGTTGGAAAACCATAAAATGCGACTCGCAAGCGCCAATCCCAGTTGGACGCGGGAAACATTTGATAGCTGCCGTAACCCAAAATCAGTATTGTGGGGTTTTTGAAAGACTCGTTGAAGAACGGTTGTCCTTTAGGCGGCAATTATTATGCTAATTTCGAAACTGACATTTCAAAATTAGCAACTTTGAACAATATTATGAAGAAACGACGCCAAAGGGTGCCCCCCCGGCCGGATAACCAAAAGGTACCTACGTGCGCTTCTCTAGTTCTTGAAGTGGACCACACTACTCTATCAAAAGGCCTCACTGCTGCTTACAAATGATTACTCCCACTGACTCAGAAGAAGCACGAGAAGGATATCTGTTTTGGTAGAAAAAAATGGTTTTCAATAGATTTTCACGGTTTTCCGGCACAGCTAGATGTTAGAGTATGAAGACTCACGAACCCCACCATTCGACGAAAAACTTGCACCAGTAGAAGTCAGTTCGAATCCGTGGCCCTACATATTCTTGTGAGGAAAGACAATTGTCAAAAGTTTATCGAGGCCTTTTCCAGCAAAGGTATTTTGATATTCTCGGGGCGTTTCTAAAAAGTTCCCGATTTCGATTATTACCACCAGTAAGACGGTATACCTTAGTTAAATATTACTGATGATGAGGATGATCCAACAAAAGGAAACAACGCTCTGCTGTTGATAGTCGAAGTTTAAAGCTTCTTAAGATTGTCCCAGATCTTGGGATTCTAGTTAGACCTCTCATTGTCTGCGAAACAGGGTTCAGCGCGGGTGTGGGCCCCCACAGGGGGGTCTGAGCTCCGGAGGGATGGAAGCGGGGGGTCTGATTCTCGGAGGAAGACAATTTGGATCATCCTGTTTTCGAGTTAAAACCGTCAGGAGAGGTTTATCACATGGAATTCAAATATACATTGCGATTCAACTGAAAGGCTGATTTAACTGATTTACGAATCACGGAGTTCAATTAGGAAGTTTAGGATGAATTAAAGGTCTTCTCAAATTAATAGTCAATACATATGAATCCTCCATGTAAAAAGTACAAAGCAGTTTGACTACCGAATGCTGGAGGAAAACAAGCGTCCAGTGCTTGGGATGCCAAAGATGGGTGCATCTCTCCTGTTCGGGTCTCAGTTCTGCGAGGCATCAAGACTCTTCCTTCCGTTGTGTTCTGTGCTCTGCCATCAGCAACTCTGATTCCTCATTCACCAACCGCCCCCTCTCTATTGTACAAATCAACCTCAACGGCCTTCAAGCCAAGCTGTCTGAACTCTCTCTTTTCGCACGTGATCATCATCCTGATATCATTATGGTTCAGGAAACCAAGCTGTCTCCTTCCGCTAACGCTCGTAACCCTAACATTCCTGGCTACACTGCTTATCATGCTCCAAGGTCAGCTCACGGCGGAGGAGTTTCCACTTTCGTATTATCTAATATACCCTCTCATATCATACCAAACACCCCATCGAACGGTACTCTTGAGTACCTACCTACCCATCTCCCTCTTAAAACACCTATATCTCTTTTTAATATCTATATCCCTCCTACCACGTCCTATCCCCAATCTTACGACCTTACTCCCTCACTCAAGCAGTTGTACGACTGCTCACTTTCACACTCTGTTGTCTTCGCAGGCGATTTCAATGCTCATACATTCTGCTCGTCGCTTGACACTGACGCTAGAGGAGAAGAAGTCGAAGAATGGGCGGGGGAGTGCGATCTGGTCATTCTCAGCAATGATCAGCCCACTCGTCTCCCGGCCAACGGCCGATCCTACAGTCCAGACATCTCTCTTGTATCTTCTAATCTCTCCAGCGCCTGCTCTTGGTCGACCGCTACAACTCTGTCCAGTGATCAAATCCCCGTCTTTGTCCATGTCGATTTCTCTAATTCTCTTGCTCCTTATTCAGGTATCCGTCAAAGGTCTTATCTAAATCTTTGCTTCGCAGACTGGCGCTTGTTCAGGGAGGTGGCACTTCGCTACCCATGGAATGGAAACGTGCACCAGATGGAACGTCACTTGACCGACGCGATTCGTAAGGCCATGAAAGCAGCCATTCCGGAGGGCCGAGTTAAGACCTTCTTTCCCAGTGTCACCAGGGAAATCTTGGAGAAGTTAAGGACAAGGGATGCAAAGAGAGTCGCAGATCACCTGGGTCCGACCATTGCTGAGCTGGACAGTGAGATTAAGCGAGATCTGGACAAGCACAAGAAGGAGTGTTCGGAGAAATTCGCGGAGAAGATGAATTTCAAGAGTCATGGAGCGTCAACTTGGAAAGTTCTAAAGAAGATCTCGGGCAAGAGCACCTCCACCAAATATTCCACGATCGAGATCGAGAATGGAGTTTTCAAATCGGGAAAAGAGGCTGCGACAGCTCTCGGAAAGAATTTTTTTCATAACTCAGGCTAAGAGAGGGAGACAGAATCGAGTGACTGTAAGAGAGCTCTGTAAGTTGCCACTCATAAACGAAGCAGAAGCAGTGACGCCTGGGCAGATTGAAAAGGTGGTAAAAGAGATGCGCAACTCGAAGGCTGTAGGGCCGGATGGCATTAGTCCAGCGGTCTTGAAGAAACTGCCGAGTGAGATTATGCCAATGCTGGCTCACGTCATTAACACTTCATTTCGCACGTGCATCCTACCCCAAGACTGGAGAATGGCAAGCGTCATTCCGTTGCCGAAGCCTGGTAAATCGCCATCCACAGCGAAGGGATACAGGCCAATAAGTCTTTTATCACCAATTGTCAAGGTCGCTGAGAAACTGGTCGTCAAGGAGCTGGCTGAGCATAATAACAAACCGCAGCACCAACATGGATTCCGCAAATTACATTCTACCACCACGGCGCTGCTGGAGATTGTGAGCTATGTCTTGGATGGCTACAACGCCTATAAACCTCAACGCACTGTTGGTGTAGCCCTGGACCTCACGAAAGCTTTTGATTCTGTCAACTTGGACATACTGTCTGAGAAGCTTTTGAGGTCCACCATCCCGCCTTGGCAGAAACGATGGATAACCGCACTCATCAAAGGGCGCCGAGCAAAAGTACTGTTCCAGGGACATGTCTCTAATAGCGTCCCGATCGCTGGAGGTGTCCCTCGAGGAGGAGTCATATCGCCTGCTCTGTTCAGTCTTTACCTTGAAGATTTGCCCGTCCCCCCAAGTGACATTAAAGTAGCTGCGTATGCGGATGACATCACCATCTTGTGCCGGGACAGAGACATTAATGTAGCTGCACGCCAGATCAATAGCTACCTCGTCGTCCTGAAGAGCTTCCTCGATGATATGATGCTCACTGTCTCTGCCGCTAAATCATCTGTATCAGTTTTCTCCACTGACCCTAAGGAACACTGCGCTCACCCCGTTGTGAATTGGGAAGACGCTCGTCTGCCTGCCGCACGTTTCCCTAAGCTGCTCGGCCTAGTATTGGATCCTTCGTTAAGGTTCCACAAGAATACTGAGCAGAAACAGGCTACAGTGAAAGCAAAGCTCAACGTCCTACGAGCTCTGGGAGGTACGTCGTGGGGAAGCAGTAAGGAGACGATTCTGATCACGTACAAGGCAATCTTGCAGCCGGCGTTGGAATATGCAGCACCGGTATGGCAACACATAGTATCGGATTCATCGTGGACAAAGATGCAGCGAGTTCAAAATGCTGCTCTTCGGATTGCCACTGGGTGTGTTAAAAGCACCCCAGTGGAGCATCTTCATAGTGAAGCCCGTATTCTGCCTGTTAAGGAGCACTGTCAACTCCAAGCGCAGCAACTGGTTATTAATATCGTCAAGCAGCCTGATCACCAATTGAGAAGGATTATGAATCCTGTGAGAGAGAGAGAGATATCAGAAGGCCTTTTGCGGATGCTCCCGAGAAAGTCAATACACAAAGATGGACGGACTCCCAATTAGATCGTCTTCGCCTTTTACGTGTGGAGCACACCCGTTTCGTCAGGGATTACTTGAGTAGGGTGAGTGTCAACCCCATATTGGGGATCGCACCACCTGAAGTGAGCAACACCGAGATGGAACTCGGTAGGCGGGCTAGATGTTCCCTCGCCTCGTTGCGCTGCGGGCATTCCCTTATGCTGATGTCATACTTGCATAGGATCGACAGCAGTAAGCCTGACCAGTGTCCGGATTGTGGTAACCCTGGCCACACTACAGCTCATCTATTCGATTGCCCAAAAAGGTCCACCACGCTGACTACAATGAATTCGTGGTTGAATCCAACTTCGGTCGCCCGTTTCTTGAACCTATGACAAAAACCCTTCTGCGGCTGCAAAGAAGAAAAAGAAGAACAACCAATTTTTTTCTGCAACGCAACTTCATGCTTTCAACTTTGGTCGAAAATTGACCTCCTAACGTTCCTTAGTGGGATCTAAGCAAAAATGGCCTTGGAGAGGTGAGATCTGAGCAAAAGTGGCCGGCCCACACCTCGTGCAGTACCCTGAGCCAAAAATCGGGGAGAACTTGTAGTGTGTGCTGCGTTGAACGGAACAAAATTTTGTTAGCACACATAGTATTGTTTTGATGTTTTTGAATATTTAATGCCTTTTTGTGGCATTGTATATCATCACAAGATGTCACAAGGTTGCCGTGCAATGCGGGTTCGATTCCTGCCTGACACCTAAGTTTTGTATTCAACCTTGTGATAGTATTGTTTGTTCTTGTCTTCACTTTTGCCCTCATGTCAGAAAAAATCAAAGCTAATTATAGCAATAATTCCGCATTGTGCGGTCTCGACGTGACCTTATCAGAACTGATCTATCACCGCTGCAGGGCTGTTTGATAAGACTACGCTACAAACAGTGAGTTCAACAAACCATCAAGAATCAGCGAAAACATTGAGCAATGGGGAAAATTTTTGGGCGCAAAGCTTTTCATTGGAATATATTTGCGACATTTAGTTTCTGCAAACTTCCTACTTGAAAAATAAGTTGAAGGAAAAACTAGAAATAAGAAATACCGCAAACATTGAGACGAACATACATGTGTAATGGAACAATCACGAAAAATCCGGCATAATCGGTAAGGAAGCCTCACTTTTGGGATGTTTTGCGGAGTATCTTCTCGGATATCGATCTCTTCAGCACCTTGAAGTTTTTGTGCAACATCTGAAACGAGGACAACTGAGTCACAACTTTAGAAGAAGGAAACTATCGCGTTGAGAAAATTCGGCCAAAATTTCGGAGAAACACTAGAAACACGGCTGGGCGAAGCATAATCAATGAGTAGAGTAAACCTATGTGAGGCGGAGAGTTTGACGAACCTGCAGGGTAAAAAAAAGCGATACTGGGTCACCTGGCGCTTAGAGTCAGATTTGGACGGACAGACGCACGCGGGGCTGGAACTGGTTGCAGTTGAATGTAACAAAGAGCGACTAAACGCTAAAGTTCACACAATGCCGTCTGCGTTACTCCTAGCAATGGGCAAGGTGGTCAGCGAATAGAGAAAGCTAATTCTTGTTCAATGGGGTATGGTTCAGGGCAGTACTAATGGTGTGACGCGAATCAACCATGTGAGCAGATGCCATCACTGATAGTGAGAGCGCTTATGGCCTTCTTTTCGCGGAACAGCATGCAAAAAGAAAGGTAAGGCAAGAAAAAGCTGCTTTTGAAGGGATTCTCGAAGGACTTATTAAGGATCATCTTCGGAATTCTGTACAGGAACTCGGATGTGTGCACAATGACATCAGTTTACGACTGGAAAAAAAGGGAAAGATTACTTTCTCCCAAGAAGTGTTCACGGCAAATAGTATTTTACCACGCTTCACCTCACGTACATGAATGACTATGGCAACTAGACGAAGACACTGATGAAACCGAAGTACTTGAAAGCAACTACATAGGAGCAGAGAGCACTCAAAAAGTACTTTTCGGAGTTCATGCTCATCCTGGAGAAGACACTGGTCACATTGATGTCTCTGAACTCAAGTCTCCCTAGAAACGGAGTTATGCCTTTCCGAATATGCCCATACTTTGAAGGCGAACATCTGGAGGAAGAGTTATTCCAGGCCTGTATCCCTCTTCATTAGCAGTCGCTGCACGAGAGCGAACTAGGAGGAAGAGACGAATGGCAAAGGAGTAAAAAATGAAGGTGAGCTTGAAGCCTATCTAGACGCTAATGAGTTCGAAAACCAACAAAAGGGGAGTGATTGAATGGAGGGGCCCGTGGTACTTACCCATATATCGCCTATTTGGAGGAATTGAGATCTTGCATTCGGTATGTGTTATACAGGACAGGCAGCTTGGTTGCAAAAGCTTGCCGTTTTTAAGTGAAGCGGATGTGCGTAGTGGATGTGGGGACGTTCGGTACAGAGCTTTGGGGGTTCAAACGGCTCATTCTTGTTCAAACACGAAGTCATTAACAAGTTTGGTCAGCTCAGTGTCTGGACGAGCTCCGCAGCGATAGTAGATATCAATGCTCCGACGAGTCGTTGTTAGGTGCAATTTATACTCGTCAGCGCCAGCGCGCTACGCGCGTCACGCGCTTGCGGAGACTATGAAAACGCCAGCGGGGACGTGATGGCGGAACAGAAAAAAAGTGGACCTTAACTTTTCCAAACACGCGACTTCTGTGCACGTGTCCATCTCCATGGTAGCAAAGGATAATACTGGAATGAAATATTATGAAACGCAATGAAATTGGTGGCGTATTAACAAACTACTGCGGAGCGGGCGTTAGATGCGTACCGCGTGGGCGTGTCGTCACGCCATTCATACTCCACGCCCGCGCATAACGCGCTGGCGTTGAGCAGTATGCATAGCGCACAAGGGGCAATAATTATGATTGTCTCGAAGTTGAATCAAGTCGCATTTGTATGATCGAAAGTGTACCAATCGTGGTATTTTCGTTTAAGAAATCGACAAAATTTCACTCATTTTCGCGTCTCCAAAAATGAAATACGTCGCGTCGTCAAGGGTGTAGTGCCTCATGATATTGTGTGCCGTATCATGACGGTAGCGTTCATTATAAGAAGTGGGAAGCGATCAACGAGAGCAGCGTCGTGGAAAATAAGCAATGCTCCGTCGAGTACGTGTGCGCTTTTTGAAAATTAGCGTTCCTTTCAGAGTGTACGCAGTCTTTGAAGGTGATTAGCGTAACTTCGGAAGCGTGCGCCGCGTCATTGAGATCGGGATAGCGCATCGTTGGGGAGCGAGCGCGCTTTGTGGGAAACGCGTAGTTCTCAACAGGAAAAGTTCTGCGCGAATGAGTAGCGAAAGAAAGAAGCGCTTTGTTTCGAGCGTGCTCAGTCTTGGGAAGTGAGTAGCGCTCCTCAGGGAAATCGAAGGGAAACTCCGCGCAGGGTCAGGCGGGGATGCGAAATTTCGCAACGGGAGGTCGCGAAATTTGGGTCCGAAAATGAATGTTATGAGGATCGCAGAAATTTCGGTCGAAAAATGAGAATTTTGTGGATATCCCATAAATTATCCCATAAATTCTCGATTACTTTTGGTCCCCAAGGGAAGGATCGTAGCATTCGGTTTTAGACGCTTGGGCTCGACTACTGGACGAATTTTCGGCGTCTGACACTTAGTAATCAACTATAAACTGCCCGGCCTCGAGAAGGGGGATCGCAAAAATTTTGGATTTTGAAAAAAATTGTGACGGGGGCCGAAAAATTCGAAAAATTACGCAATGCTCCGTTTGACCCTGACTCTGCGTAAGACTCCCGATAGGAGAAAAAACACAGACCTACGCGGAGCCATACGATAAAGGGCAGCGGGAGTACAGCATCGCGACGCTTGTGATGACGTCACCTTCACGGTTGGGGCACTACCTAAATGCCTAGCGGGAGACCCCAACGAGCAGCCCAACGATGACGTCACTGACTTCACGGGTTATTCATTTTGATATTCACCACAAGCATGTCTCCCCGGGTTGTCGCGATCCCACGGCGGAGAAGGACCCCGCCTGGGTCCACGACAAGAACGTAATCTTCGCCGCGGTCTGCGGCGAGGAACCACCCTCCCCACGGATCGCGGCGAAAACCGCCCCCCCCCCAGCCGAGGGGATACCCCTATCCCCCAGCGGTCAAAAATATGCTGGCCTCCGGAGAGTGACTCGAAGTCACCTCTCAGGGCCGGCATCAGAATGCCGAATGAGGACTCCAGTGAAAAGAGGCGATTTTTATACCGGCTGTGCACGTGATAAGCACTTTACAACGTGAACACGTGTTGATAACCACCATATCAAGCTACGCTGCGATGCTTATCACAGTGTTATGTGTTCAAACAAGAATGAGCCGTTTGAATCCCCAAAGCTGTATACCGTTCCTCTGGATGTGGGTCCCTTCACCGCGCTAGACTAGAATTTGCGAAGTGACTACACCTATGGAGTAGAGTATTGCAACTAAGAGCATCATACAATTTGGCATAAGTCAAACAGGAGCCAAAATGACCGTGTGTGGGCAATCTGAGCATTCAAAAGGTTTAGCCCTCCTCACTCTTTTGGGGATCCCGCCTCCTTTTATACTTTCACACTCAAACTGAATTCCCAACCACAGTTAGTCCATTCACGAACACGCCTAATTTTGGGTGGCTGCACGTTCAGACCCCACGGGCAAATATTCCGTCACCGTATAACGTGTCCCACCGGAGGGACACGCTGGCTTGAATAGCGTCCCGCGGGTAATTGCTTTCGCTTTATTGTGTCTATATTGTAGCTAGCCACAATGGCCGGACAGTGTCAGAGTTTGAGCTTCCGAGACGCTGTTTATCGAGAAACAATCACTCAAAACCAAAACGGGGTCAACTGAGCTGCAACGCTTTCAGAAAAGTAAACGAGTTTCAAATTATAGGTTTCTACTAAGCGACCTAAAACCTAGCAATAGAAGGAAAAAGAAATCATAAGGTGCTTCTAAAGTTACTTTACAGCACCTTTTTTCCTCTACTTCAGCCCACCTGATTTTAGAAAAGTCTAAATATGTTGTTGCATTTGACCTACTGATGGACCACGAGGATTTTATTTAGGTCTTGGGTAGGTCAAGACATTGATCATATGTAGGTTCGAATATAGTTTCTAGTGACGGAGAAATCGATTTTTGAAAATGTTGTCCCACCGGTGGGACACGCGGTCCGAAGTGGTAGTCAACGCGTGTCCCACCAGATGGGACACGTGGTCGTAAATGGGTTAATTTGGGTCGTTTTCGACGCTTCAAATGTCTTGGGCGTCCTCACGCAAGTCGCACGAATAATGTCGCTATCTCAACCACGTTTGTGAACATTGAAGTGTACTGATTGTTAGGAGATTTATTTGTGCCATTATTTGTTAGTAGACTATAAACAGAGTACCCTGGACAGAAGTCTCTGCGATTTTGTGGCAAACTTGCCCAATAGAGAACGGCGCCGATGTCATCGCGGAGATATACATATTTGCTCAATACTACAGAAATGAGATAGAAAACGAACATTTCGACAGATCTCGGATGGAGATACCATGCCATTTCACTAGAGGGGATGCTGTTTTGCTAGAACTTAGAAGATTTAGAATTCAGGTGAGGAGGGCTGTCCAACAATATAATGCATACAAGAGTTTACACCTGAACAGAAAAATTTTGAATGTGATTTTCATATCATTCTAGAGTACTCATAGCTCAACCTCATTCTGAAATTGTATAATGTATGACACAATACAATTTTCACCCCAAACTTTTTTGTCCAAACTCAACCTCTAGCAGTGATTATTCCGCTAGATAGCCCTCCTCAACAGGATCCTAAATAATTATTCAGAAAAAGGACGTCGAAGTCGCTAAGATTCCCTAGAACAAAAAGACGGCCGATTCCTTAGAACAAAAAGACGCACCTTGCTGGGCCATGACGAGATGAGCACGAAATTTCCATCTCAGTTTTAAAGCGGATCAAATGGGAAAGCACGTGGGGAGAATGGAAGCGGAATGGACGGATTATTCAAATCAATCGAAAAAAACGCGAACCCAAAACGACGACGCTGAAAACCTGCGTTCGTTCACTTGAAGAGGACACCATTAAACCTGCTGGGTGCAGATTTAACCCTCAAATAAATACCCGGCAGAGAGCGATAGAAACCTGTTATGGATGTTTTCAGATAGCAAGTGCTCCAGAACTTGAGCGAAAGATGCCAATGTACATCTTCTGTAAGAATAACAGTGCATCCTTGGCTAGACCCACACAAGCGTGGAGACGACGACATGAATGAGCCAGCAAACTGAAAGTTAGATGGGATCATCCACATCCGATGCGATTACTTTGGCAGGGATATGTCAGAGAATTAGTGAGCTCTATACCCTGAACTAAGCTCTTTCCTGATCGACTGGAAGCATACATTGGATAGAAAAAAAGAGAACTTAGGTAAGAGACAATATAGTTTCAGCAATCACAAGTAATCGATTACATAGATCGGCTAATAGCCACATTCAATATCGCTGATCCGGCATAAATCCTATGGATACTAGCTCCTTAAAACCAAAGCCTAGACAGAAAAGTACGCGAGTATTTTACTAGCTCTGGTTGATTATGGTTTCTCATGGAATAGTTTTGGAGCCGTCAGGTTCAGTATCTGGTGAACAAAAAATAAGGTTCACGTGATCAATTAATTCTATTGAATGGACAGGGCTGCGACGGTAGATTGCCGCGCGCGATCGAAATCCCGTTGTTCCGTAATGCCACCAACACCGCACGGCCAGCCGCCTGGCCCATGCGTAAGACTAAATACATATATGTAATACGGAACCATATTCTGGCAAAGCAGATTAAACTATGGGCAATGAAATTGGTATTTATATAGAAAACTGAGTAGTGATTGAAATCTAATAGATGATGGAAAACAACCGAAAAAAGTCACCAAGAAGCCCTCTAAAACAGCGGCCCTAGAATCCCTGCATTCCACCACTTTTGTCGGACTTTACCCCTTGTATGAACGAGAAAGTCATGCCTACGAATCAACTGATCATCTAAAGAAGTTATCATGTTGATAGCGTTGTTTCAGAATTTCCGCATCAAAATGAAACTTGTGGTTGAACCTGAGGTCCAAATGCCAACGAATAACAACAGGAAACGAGTCTGGAATGAATAAAAAATATTACAAGCAAAAGCATTGAAGTCCTCGGAAAGCCTCCTGCCCTCAGAAGGCCCTCTCACTAAGAAGACAGGAGAACTCGAGAATGTGATAGCAGCCAATTATCGAAAGAAAGAAGTACTATATAGTGAGCAGCACCTCTTTATCGCAGTGATTTGTGCCATTCGTTCATTGCAATGAATTCTTCCACGCTCAGACAGCGATCAACTGAAGCAAGGGTAGCCTTCTCCTAGCCCAAAAGGAAGGTTCTCGCATGTTCCAAGACACGGCTGCTACTTTAGGATGTAAAATGGCAATATCGAAAAATTTTGAAGATTTTCTCAGCATATATGGAGTGCCAGGTACTAGACCAGTTTCATTCAAGCCAAAACTCGGGATGAAAAAACGTTAACTCCGCTTCCGAGGCAATAATGAAGGACCATGTCTCTTCACCATAGATTAAAACACACTGTGGTTCAGCAAGGAGGATAACCCGAAGAGGCTCTCTTTTTTCGGTTGGCTCAACATGTAGGATGGATGATTTTTGACTGTCTGTTTCTGCTGATGGCTGAGCGCTAGTGATCGTCACTTCCTATTTTCTACATGGAAAATATGAGAGTGATGGTACAAACATGGACATGAGGTCTGGTAGTTTTGGAGGTCAAATTTAAACTTTTCCTCAGAAAATTTATCCTGGAAAGTCACATTTCGTTTGAAATGGTTTTTCTTTTCGTCCAAGTGTCCTTCCCTTGTTAGGAATGTTCTGTATCATCATGATACCTCGCACCAAACAGATAATATTTTTAATATGAAGGGCTTTCGAAGAAATGGAGGGGTATGTTGTTTGGTGCGTGATCCAGGATGAAAGGTAAACAGGGGAAATACCGCACAAGCGCAGCTTAGCAGGGTTCACCACAGCAGAAGCCCAAAAAGTATAGTCCAACCTCGCTGATAACGGGGCGGTTCGGCTCTTACGAGACAGCGTAGCCTTCCAGTTAGGTCTGGCTGCGAGAATGGGGTATATAAAGGCTATGAAACCAAGAAGTTCTCATAGTTTCTACGCGTGATGGTGCGGAGCGACGGTTAGAGACAGTGAGAGAGGGAGTGACAGACGGAGGGAGCAGAATCGCCTGCGCCGAGAGTTACGACTTTTTACAGAGGATACATCAGCTTACAACACTTGTTTGGTCCATGCCATTCATGACCCTATACAACCGCATCACTCATCATAGTGATGCATCCCGCCCCCCCCCCCACAGCAGTAATATTTAGGTACATACTTGCTTACTGGGAATACACATGTAATCCGAAAAGAAGGCAACAAGGGGACAGGAAATAATCGGTCTGCCATGAGAAGTGTAGAGAACGATAGACATCTCTCGTCTCCTCCACCCTACAATCAGTGGCACAATGTAGAAAAATCAGATTTTCTCAGATTTCAGTTCAACTATTGGAAGCCCAGCAGGCGCAAGCACTTTCCATGGAGCTTTAGGCTGGGATTCATGAAAGGCAAACCACGGTTACGGCTGGGCTAGCGGAGGAAACCGGCATTCACGAAAAATCCGGTTTGGTTACGGCTGGGCTACGATTGGGCTACGCGTAACCGCACCTCGGAGCTGCGGTTAACCGCGGTTAGCAGCGGTTTTGCGGCTTAGTCGTCGAATTGATGGTGTGCTGTATTAGTGCACAACAATGAGGAAACGCACCTGTTGCGAATACGCATAAAAACTTGATATCTTCGAGGCAAGCTGAAAATACAGGAATGCCGCCGTTAGTGACTGCCATATTATAGGCCCTCTAGCCATAATGTGTTCCTCACGATAACAACGAAAATTCTCAGAATCATCAACCTCATCTATAAGTTTTATGTATGTTGCCCATGGCTAACTAAAATCTTTATGCCTGTCCTCCCTGCTCTCGCTCTCTTCTTTATTTTATAGCACATCATTGTTCTTTTTGCCTCCACTTTTTGTTCCTAATTCTTGTCTTCCGTGCGCTGACCATTTACCGAGCAGCCACTTGGATTTCAAATGTTAATGTTTTTTACATGGTTCTATGATCAACCTGGGTTTTCTCGATGTTTTTAGTTCAAACTTCTGTTTTTCCCTTCATTTTGAGCTTTTTCCATGTGATTTTTCTAAGGAGTCGTTTTAGTTTTCTCCTGTTGTGAGCGACAGTAAGCTTGTGTGAGAATGACAAAAAGAAAAAAAAACAAAAAAAGGATTCTTAGACGAAAAAAAGAGATGGAAAAAACTCGGAACTCAAACGACAAACGGAGAACTTGAAGCCAAAAACTCATTGAGAGAACGATGATGATCCCTGCAGCAATACCTAAGCCATGTGAAACACACAAAAAAATAGAGGGGCGTTTCGAAAAAAAAAAGAAGTTGAAAAGGCTAGTAATGCGAGAAAAAAGCTAAATTGGGGGTTGAAATTTCACCAGCAGGTTCGCGGCTCATCGTGAGAGAGCAGCATCACTTTATGTACTTTTAAAAAACCAAAAAGATTTTTTTAAAAAAGGAAAAAATTAAAAACTTAAAAATGGAAAAAAACATTTCCAAGTTGAGGAAAATCCCTTTAAATGCCTGCGGTCCATTGAAGAAGGTAAAGCACAAGGTAGACAAAAATAAGAATTTAAAAAGCAAGCAAAATTAGCAATCATGTGCAATAAAAACAGTGACGGGTTAGGGAAATTTCCGACCCGAGTACCAATATTGATTTTCTCCAATCGAGATTCTCGGCGTCAATTGAGTGGCAAGTACGTGGCCGCGGAATGGTTAGCCACCCAACCGCGATGGGGCGGTTGTGAATGCCGGTTCGCGGTTTGGCTACCGCTGGGGTCGCTGCCCTAACCAAACCCAAACCTAGCCGGCTGCGTTCATGAGTCCCAGCCTTAATCGACGGACTACCTTTCCCTTTCGTGAGCGGCCATATCCTTCGCTGAAGCCGAGTTCTTTCACTGCTGAGCCAGCCATATATTGAAGCGTGGGTTTTTTTTTTCAGACCAGGAAGAAACTGGGTACTTTGGGAAAGTACGTCGACGCGATGGCAGCTGGGTGTGGTGACTTTCAGCCCAACGCCATTCTGCAGCTGCGGCGGAAGATTAGATCTTTAGACGGATTTCCGTCTGCGAGAATTCGGATTCCCACTACATCGTTTTACCAGTGTTCTTCGAAAAGCAATATGTAGTTCAATTCCAATAATAGAGAAAAAGGAAATGAAACCGCTGGATTGTGGAATCTTTACTGGAGGAGCTCCACTAAAACGAGTGGAATTCATCAATCAGGCCGATATGCGCACGTACGCTGGAAGATCCATGGCTCAACTCAGGCAAAACTAAATAACTTCGTTCAATTTCAGTTCAGAAAGCTTCAGGCCATTCATCAAAAACCGCATATTTGGAGAAACGCGAGCATCTTTGAAAACAGGCCAGGCAACCTGCCCTGGAAGAAGAAAAGATCCAAAACGCGCTTGATTTAGCTTCTGCACCGGCGAATGTGTATGGAAGTGGTCAATCAATTCAATTCAACTTCAGTTCAAATGATTTCACGGCGAACCAGTGTCCAAGAAATAATAGAAAAACAAAGAAAAAAAACAACACAAAATCAATGACTCACTAGCTAAGAGCCATTCCCATATCTCAGTTAAACCTTAAGGGCTTCCTTGGATGTAGACAATGACCCAAGGACCAGGCCCATTCCGAGCAGCTTATTGAGCTCGGTACCGGCTCTATTAACGAAGAAATGCAATCGCACATTCCGTCTAGACCCAAAGAGGGCCAGTTTCTCAGGACCACCCTCGGTCGTAGATGCCCTCAGGTTCAATAGACGACACGGATACCTGCACCACCATGGATAATCCTGTACAACATTGTCAAATCAAACTTCCCCCTCCTCTGCGCTAAAGTCACGAGCCCTAGCTTAGCAATCCTGCCTAAATGACCCAGACTTCTATCGTAATCAAAGCCACTGGTCCTCATGAGTAGCCTACGTGTGGAATTCCGCTGCACCGTCTCACACACCTCTATTGACTTCCTTTTATATGGGTTGAATACCACCGGCCCTTCAAAACAGAAGAGCTCTAACATCAGTATGGTCTTCCCTGCTCTTTTACCGCAATTTGCGCCCATTTGTAGCACATTTGCCGGTGCAGAAGCTAAATCAAGTGCTTTGCGAAACTTTGCTTCCGCCAGGGCAGGTTGTCTGGCCTGTCTTCAAAGTAGCTAGCGTTTTTGCACATATGCGGTTTTGGTGAAGAACCTGAAGTTTACTGCCGTGAAATTTAAAGAAGTTATCCGGTTTTGCTCGAGTTGAGCTACATACCGTCAAGCCTGCGATGACTAAGCCGGCAGGCGCTGACTTGAAGCGGGAGCAGCGCTGCAGCACGGCTTTGATCAGATTTCCTCCGCCACTGATATTCTGTTGGTTCTATTAGCGTGCTGCCCAGATTCCTAGCATACGTTGACTTCATTAGCCTCAAATTCACAGGAATACGGGCAGTAGGCTGGCGATATCACTTGAACTACAGTGGTGGGGGCAATCTGATACACGCTGCGCTGCCGCTTTAACTCAGCGCCGCCCGGCTTATGTAGTTATCGCAGGCTTGAGGGTAGGTTCCAGCGTAGCATAATCGATTGATGAATTCCACGCGTTTTAGTCAAGCCCGTCAGTATACTATGGAGAAATTCCACATGGGCGTCTTCTCCCTTACTCTTGCCAATAATAGACACTGCAAAGGGTGAAGAATCTATCAAACAAAGTGACGCCATCATCGAGGAGTATTTTTGATGAACCCGTACTGTCTCCTCTCCAGAAACTAGTTTTAGAGAGCATTGATTCTCAATTTAAAATGTTAGACAGATTGAACAACTCAACTCGGCAAGAAAGCACTATTCAATCGATTCCTCAGATTCAATTTAGCATTTGAGCACATATGATATACCTTAGAAGTTCTCGGATCACAAACATTCCATTTCAGAGAGAGGGCAGCTACGGTGTTCCTCCGGAAAAAAATCGAGGACACTTCAAAAAACTGGGCTCCATCTCCGTAATGACGCATGAGCGTTTGTTCTATGCAGTTGCAGAAAAAAACTGTGACCGTTGAGCTAATTTGCCTGAGACTTACGCTTCACTTTGATTGTCCACGTATTCGAAGAAGTGTCACCGTCCTCTACGCTTCTAGCGACCGTCCGCGCTTTCTAAACAGTGCGCCGTGCACATCTTCTCCAGATGGCCGCTAAGAGTGACGCGAAGTGCAACGACCGCCTTGTGAACTTTGCATGCCGTGGAAATATGGGCATAACTATTAGGCTGTCAACACTGTAATCCTCGAAGTCAAAGCTTTTTTGAACAGCAAGAGTTCGTAGCTAATGGAACTCCTAGAAGGTCCTATCTATTTTAACTAAATTTCGGAAGTTAAATTTCCGCTGAACCCTGGCTTCATGGCATCTTTGACTGCACACCCCACAAGTTTGCAAGAGCGGTGAAAGTTTTCGTTTGATACAATTTGCGGGAGGAGACTGTGAAAAGTACAACGGCGCCGCCATGGCAGAACAGGGAAGAGTTGGGCTGTAACAGTGAAATGCTCACAATTTCTTTGCACGAATCTTTCCTTACAGTAGTGCTGGGTGGTATACTTGGGCCGAATTGAATGATCGAATCATCATCCGAATGAAAAAAGTCGACTTCGATTAAATTGACATAGTCGACTGTTCGAAAAGTGGAAAATCCGGCCAAATCGAAAAGTCGATCATTCGAAAAGGGGCGATTTTCGGATAAGTCGTAAAGTCGATCATTCGAAAAAAATTCAATTTGCTCAAGTAAACTGGGTGGTACTGAAACTGGTTCTGATGAAACGGAATGAAATTGAGTAAGCGAAAAATAGTAAAGATGATAGAGTCGAAGTGGTTGTTCGAGTGGTACTGGATGAGCTGCACGTGCGCTCAATGAAAACCGCTTGTTCCGCGTGTAGGCACGCAGCGCGAGCGCGCGCATCCGAGCGCAACCAGCGCTTCTTCGGCTAGATACATGTCAACCAAGAATCTACTCGTTCTCGGTGCAAAGGTCACATGGCGCGATACAAAATGCTCTGTCGCCACGCGCAGTACCGTGTGATCTTTTTCAACCTAGCCCTAATTGTGACAAGTCTGTTTAGATTTGAGTTAGATACACAAGTTATTAAAGTTAGAAATCATAGAAGATGGAGTGTGCCTTGCGTCACGTGCTGCCACTGCGTATACTGGTATTACATTATGTGTCATTACTAAAAGTCCGTAAAAAGAGTGCAAGAAATGTCGTAAACAGTAATCGTAACATCGATAATGGTTGGACCATTGTTGTAAACAACCAAACCTTATACAAAATTTATTTATTGCACACTATTTTTCAACCTCCAATTATGCATATGAGTATTGGCCTGACATCTGTACAACATTTTAGCTACCGCTTATTGCCGGCCGCCCCAGTGTTGTGGATACACAACCTTGTGAATGTAAATCTAATATAACATATATAGATTAGGGCAAATGGTATTGGGTACTAAGAATCAGAACGGTCATAAAACATTGTATAGTTCATCCATAGCCCAGACACCATTTACAACTCTGCCGTTAGGCATCGTATCCAGAGGGTGGTGTCTGGTAGGTTGATTACACGCGGGTGTGCTTCATAGGTGCCGCTACAATTGATAGATGAGATACTGCCTGAGGCTCGGTGAGCCCTGTGAATATATGTGTAATTACAACCTTGTATGATATTTGTTTGTGGGGCCGCCTCCCCAATCTGTATAAAAGGTCATAGAATGTTGATGGTGGGTTCGTCTGTTCACTGAGCAGGCACTTGTTAATAAAACTATATATTGCAAGTGTCTGTAACCATTGGTAATCCACCAAAACCATGTTAACGTAATAGACAATCACAGTTGAAAAATCAAAATGAAATTCTTATTCGTGAGCACTTTTTAATGGCGCATGGCTCGAAAGTCTGATAGAAACTCCCAGCTTGTATTACATGCTGGCTCTTATATCTTGCGTAGCTTCTTAGCAATCTCGAAATCATTCATAACAAAAACATATCTCCTACTTATTATTAAATAAGATAATCAGGTGAAATACAAGCGGACTGCAGGTTACATTTCCATGGATTCCGGCTATTAATGACAAAGCTATGGATTCTCGATTTAGAAATTACTGGAACGTGAATTACATGGAATGAAACTGAACCCCGAAACATGAAGTACTCGCTAATGAGGACAGGAAGGAAGTCATTATAATGCTGTCATTCGCCTCTTGAACATCAAAACACGACGAATTGCGATTGGAGTAGCCTATTTGAGCTTCCGATCAGTCCTTGACCGCCAGCGAACTTCGCTCGTAAAATGGGAGAACGTAGGAGAGATGAAGACAGTGGGATTTACACTTGAGTGGTGCAATAAAATGAGTTTAGATATAAAAAAGCAAATATACATGGCCGGCTCTAAATTTCAGAAAGGCTGCAGATTCAGAACGATTAATGGAAGAGGAGAATGGCTAGAAAGGCGCTGTTTTCGAGAGTACTGGGGAGCGATTCATGAACGCTTTTTCGCTGGTTTGGTTAGGGTTTGTTTCGGGTAGGTTGCAAACCAGCGATTCATCAAGCTCCGGTTTGGCTATCTCTGGGTCACGAGTGGGCTAGAATCCAACCCACCTCGGAGCGGCTAGTTAGGGTGGGTTAAGTGTGGTTAGCCAGCCAGACGTGTGGTTCCGTGCAAATCGGGCAATTACACTAAGCTTTTAATGTGACGTTTTTTTTTTCCAATCTTAGGCAGTCTTAGGACACGGTGCCTCGGCAAATAGTCGGCAGCGAACCCCCCCCCAGGAGCTGTTGACAACCATTTGTCGAGGTGTCGCCGAAATTGTTGCCGTTGGAGCGCGTTAACTACACCCACACGAATTTTCGACGAGCGCGTCAGGCGACAGCGGCGTTCGCATTGGAGCGCAAGAGACATTTTTTCACCGCTTTTACTGCGATCCTTTCCCTCATTCTTATAATTGTGGTTCGTAAATCTTCATTGGGCTGCAAACTTGCTCAGATTTTCCCATACATATCCTTATCTCTCCCTAAATCACCACAACATAGACATTGCAAGTATCTATTCCTTCTAAAACAGCGAATTCACCCAGTACAACGGTGAATACGTGGGTGGAAATCGAGCAGTTTGTGAATAACTTCGACCTTGACATCAATTGAATTTTTATAAACTATATTATAGAACTTTTCACCGTGAATGATCAAGAAAAGCATCAAGAATAAAAATACGAACACCGAAGCCAACAATATTGATCAGCGGGCACTGATTTACCACCTTCAAACACGTTTCGACAACCGGTTTGCAAACCAAGCTTGCAAAAACATTCATGAATCGCTGGTTAGCGCGGGGGAGTGGTTTGGTCACGGGTGGGCTTGCAAACCAAACCAAACCCTAACCGAACCAAACCAACGAATGTGCGTTCATGAATCGCACCCCTGATAGTTCATGTTTCGGAAGAATTTCACTCCACTGGTCAGATCTTCTAGGGTGCGATTCATGAACGCACATTCGTTGGTTTGGTTCGCTTAGGGTTTGGTTTGGTTTGCAAAAGCCACGTGATGCTCACTCCCCGCGCTAACCAGCGATTCATGAATGTTTTTGCAAGCTGGTTTGCAAACCGGTTGTCGAAACGTGTTTGAAGGTGGTAAATCAGTGCCCGCTGATCAATATTGTTGGCTTCGGTGTTCGTATTTTTATTCTTGATGCTCTTGATCATTCACGATGAAAAATTCTATAATATAGTTTATAAAATTCAATTGATGACAAGGTCGAAGTTATTCACAAACTGCTCGATTTCCACCCGCGTATTCACCGTTGTACTGGTGAATTCGCTGTTTTAGAAGGAATAGAATACTTGCAATGTCTATGTTGTGGTGATTTAGGAGATAAGGATATGTGTGGAAAATCTGAGCAAGTTTGCAGCCCAATGAAGATTTACGAACCGCAATTATAAGAATGAGGGAAAGGATCGCAGTAAAAGCGGTGAATGTCTCTTGCGCTCAATGCGAACGCCGCTGTCGCCTGACGCGCTCGTCGAAAATTCGAGTAGGTGTAGTTAACGCGCTCCACTGGTAATTTCGGCGACACCTCGACAAATGGTTGTCAACAGCTCCTGGGGATTCGCTGCCGACTATTTGCCGAGGCACCGTGTCCTAAGACTGCCTAGATTGGAAAAACATGACGTCACATTAAAGCTTAGTGTGATTGCCCGATTTTCACGGAACCACACGTCTGGCTGGCTAACCACACTTAACCCACCCTAACTAGCCGCTCCGAGGTGGGTTGGATTCTAGCCCACTCGTGACCCAGAGATAGCCAAACCGGAGCTTGATGAATCGCTGGTTTGCAACCTACCCGAGACAAACCCTAACCAAACCAGCGAAAACGCGTTCATGAATCGCTCCCCTGATTTCCATCTAAACAATGAAGGCCCAGATAATGAAAGCAGCAGACAGTTGGTGAAAATTTGCCAGTTGCTCAACCGTTGGGTGATAGCTTGCATTTAGCTGGCCAATGACAGTTATGAGGCCGAAAGTTGGCCCGCACTCGCACATGTCAGGTAATGCCAGCGGTGGACAGCTGGCGAATATGTGTCAGTTTCCTAACAGCTGGCTGATAACTGACATTTAGCTGGCAATTGGTAATTACGAGGCCGACAGCTAGGTCATCCTTGTTATCTCAGATGAAGCCAGCGCGAATAGCCGGCGAATGTGTGCCACATGCCCAACAGCTGCGCGATAACTTGTATTTAGCTGGCAATGGCAATAACACCTCGTGTTTCACGTCAGGCCGATTCAAAACCAGATCTGGCGCGTGCATCGTGCGCACTACAATATTGGGAGGTCCGCACTACCGCCTTTTTACGTTGACGTGGACTATATATGTTGAATCCAAAGACGGGCACTATGAGCGGCCTATGTGAAGGTCGTGATGAGTAATGTTTCCTACCTATCCCAGCAGAAATGTCAGACAATGTCCAGTTTTCCAAGAGCAGCGTATTTGCGAGCGAAAGTATTCAGTATCCACTCTGTACATGTACATTCCGAAAAGAAAGGAAGCATATATATTGGACCACTTGTATAGATGAGTCCGGTACGCATCTACACAGAACTTAAAGATGCAGACGAGTCCCAAAACGAGTCCAGTTTCTCTGTGCGAAACAGGGTAGCGCGCGTCGTACCGAACTCGTTTCGGAACAGACCGTGTGCTCCAGCGTTCATTTAAAGGCAGTGTCCACGACAAAAACCATGCTTGATTTTTTGGTGGAGATCGGCAGCTGCGGGGCCTAGCGAAACCCTAACGTCGAAAAAAACTAAGAAAAATGAGCTCGGAACGGTCCCCTACGGCCCCAAAGTTGGACACCCGTCAGCTCGTCACCCCCAGATGCACTTTCCACGCCCACCGACGTGAACAAATGAATGCTTGGTATTGTGATATGAGCGATGGTTTCCGATCAATAGCCCCGTTCTTCCCTTTAATATCAACTTCTCTCTTTACT
The DNA here is from genome assembly GCA_029168955.1 of Aplectana chamaeleonis. Classification (NCBI taxonomy): domain Eukaryota; kingdom Metazoa; phylum Nematoda; class Chromadorea; order Rhabditida; family Cosmocercidae; genus Aplectana; species Aplectana chamaeleonis. The sequence continues at coordinate 62,453 of JAPDOI010001867.1, read as the reverse complement.
CAGGTCAGCTCGCATACATCGGCTGCAAAAGACGGAAGTTACAAGCCTCGGACAACTCGTCCACCATGTTTCCTTAGCTCATTTTTTGAGGGACCATAACTCCGCTCCTTAAAGGTCTTGTACGATTCCAAAAACATCATTGGAATCAGCATGTGACCGTCTTCAAGATGGGCGGAAAAATCAGAGAAACGATTCTCATCGTGAACACTGCCTTTAACTGATAAAGACGGCGCACAATTATGGTCGAAAACACTCAATTGCGCCTATTAGGTTTGCTAGATGTAGTGCGGAATTTCGAAAATCGAAACGTCGGAAATAGTTTCATGTTATAAACTTCTTAAGCATGCCATTAGGTTCTATGATTTTTCTACTGAACTTTCCTTAAAATTAACTTGGTTCCAATGCACACGCTTGGACGTTAGAATCTTCTGAAACAAAAAACAATAGAAACTTGGGCAATTTTTTTTGAGTGTGTGCGACGACGTGATGTCTTCTGGGGGGACTCTCGTATGAGGCTGTTCACGTAAGAATCGAGATAGATCGGAACACAATTTTTTTGCCGTTTTTGAAATTTATATCGCTAAAGCATCCCGAAAAACCCAGGCGTACGGTCCTAGAATTTTCAGAAAACTGTTTTTAAAAATGTTATAAAATTCCAAAGTTGGGCATTTTTTGAACATTCCTTTGCCTAGGTCCTCAGTGGAAAGAAATTCCTAAGATAAAAAAAAAATTATTAGAGGATATCAACTATGAGGAATCGAATGGCGTAATCATAATTTCTAAAATGGCACTCAATAAAAAAATAATTTTTCTAGAAAAACCCTCGAGAAAAAAGCCGCACCTGCAATACATCGCGCGCAAAATGGCTACAGTAGTAACTGACTACGGGGCATAGATTGAAATAGAATTTGAAAAAGAGGATATTTTATTGCTTTCACATCGTAACATTGTGCTTTTGGTGCACGAAAACCTCTTTTTCAACAAGGGAGTAAACTGCACGCTGAGGTAGCGTAAAGTGGGTTTGGTAACTTGTGGGATGAACATGGAATACAGTTCGAAGAGAAGTGGAACAAAAACGCTCAATCATAGACATTTGACAGCTTCTGAATGAATGAGAAATTTGAATCTCGTATCCTTACAGTACCCCCAATGAATGAATACTTCGGTTAATCATTTCTGGAAGTTCCCGAATGAGTGAATTTTGAGAATATAGCCTTTCTCAATTCACGTAATGATTTTTTTTTGGGATACTGCGTTTTTAAGAAATTCGAATTAATAAATTCGATTCGAAGTTTTGAAAGAAAAACGAAAAAATTGATTTCACGAATGAATCGAATATTATTCGAATTGAATGGAGGGTATGCTGCCTACGAGCAGAAATGAGAAGGCTCTCTTCGCTCTTAGCCGAAAGGCTCTGCTGTCGGTAACTTATCGCAGAGACAGGAATGACGAGGCCACATCTCAACCAACGCTTTAGCAGTTCACATCCCGAAGCCATGTGTGTGAGCATCCTGTTAGACTGCCTGTAGACACGTTTGGAGTCAGAACGGGGATATTTTCGAGGGTCCATTCACTTACACCAAGCAAAGGCTACTTTATGAGTTGATGATCGCTTCAAAATGTTAGATTAGTCTAAGCACAGCCTGCTGGCTGTCTCCGTCGCCGTTCGCGGCCTCGTTCACGTTAGTGAAATTTCCTTGATTTGTCCAAAATATCGTTTCATTCGGAAAATTCAATGATTCGGTTTTTCGAAAACTCGAATATTCGTTTCAATATTCGTATAAATGTTCCGATTATTCATTCGAACCGAATAGAGAACAGTATTCGATATATTTCTGCATTCGAATTTCATAAAAACGCAGTATTCCAGAAAAAAATCATCACGAAAAAATTAGGAAACACGCACCAGAAGGGGAAATCCTGGACTCACACTCAGCTCCCGTGCTCTCAGTGGAGCCTTTTGTGGCAACAATGAGATCCTTTGTGGGCCCGTTCTTTAAATAATTTTCTGTTGCTCCGTTCTTTCCTTCGGACCCTAACTAATACCGTTTTGCATAAAAGACATATTCTTCTATTTTCAATTGACCCCTTTTTTCAGCGGTCACGACCACCGAGAACGTGTTCAACCAATCGGGCAACTTGTCTAGGCCATAAAATAATGTCACTGAAATAAGACGTTTTAATGCGTTTCTCGCCGTTTCTTCGTAATTCTGGTAATACTTGGTGGCCAACGCATTGTTTTCAGAAGAACACTCGGGAGCGAAAATCATCGTGAACACTACCTTCAAGAGGTAGGAGTTAAGTGAGAGTATAGAGGTCAAACAGTACACTTGCAAACACCATTCAATGAATTTAGTAGCTGGTGAAAGTGTAGGGATCATCTTATGAGATAAGGGTCGTGTGAAAGGGTAGGGTTGCCTTATGACCGCATAGGTCGCGATACTAAATAATGGGTAAGATGAGAGGTTAGGGGATCGTTTAAAGGCAGTGTTCACGATAAATTTCACTTCCGATATCTCCACTGCTTACGGAAGGTCTGGTGCGCTATTTAGCACGGCATGCTTAAAAGGCACAGTACACCCTCAGATATGAATTTCGAGATTTTCATGTTATTGTGTAGAAGACCCCTCCTGTATATCACGTGCCAAATGCCAGCTCTCATTTCCTCCAAATAAGCGAGATATAAGCGACCACCACAGGCCCCACCCCCTTGGCTCACCACCACAGGCCCGACCCCCTTCCTGATTTTCAAACTCGATAGCGGCTATATGGATGGGTGAATTCCCACAAGTCTCTGTTCTTCAGTCCATTGCCGGGCTATCTCCTTATTCTGGCTTTTTCTCGCGCAAGGACTGCGAATGAAGAGAAATACAGGCCTGAGACAACTCGTCCACCAATTTTTCACCCTCAAAATTTAGGCAACTTTGAAGAGCCATAACTCTGTTCAAAGGGGGTCTTGGACGATTTCTGAGATACCACTGTGATCAGCGTGTGGCTCTCCCAAGATAAGCATAAAATCTGAAAATTATTTTTCTGGGTGACCTGTGCCTTTAAAGGCACAGCACACCCTCAGATATGAATTTTGAGATTTACATGTAATTGTGTAAAAGACCCCTCCTGTATAGCACGTGCCAGATGCGAGATCTCAATTCCTCCAAATAAGCGAGATATAAGCGACCACCACAGGCCCGACCCCCTTCGCTCACCACCACAGGCCCGACCCCCTTCCGGATTTTCGACCTCGATATCGACTGGATGGATGGATCAATTCTTAACAAATCACCGTTCTTCAGTCCATTACCGGACTGTCTCCTTATCCTGGCTTTCTCTCACGCAACGATTGCGAATGAAGAGAAATACAGGCCTGAGACAACTCGTCCACCAATTTTTCACCCTCAAAATCTAGGCATCTTTGAAGAGCCATAACTCTGTTCAAAGGGGGTCTTGGACGATTTTAGAGATACCTCTGTGATCAGCGTGTGACTCTATCCAAGATAAGCATGAAATCCGAAAATTAATTTTTTGGGTGTCCTGTGCCTTTAAAAAGGACACGAAATACGCGTTCTTAAGCCAAAATGGGCCCTCTCTCGTTTACGTTGAATTTTGAGCGTGGAGGAATTGACCGCTAGAAGGATGATACCTATCAGTGCAATGAAGCGATCTGGGGAAACGCCTCTAATAAGTGCTTTGGCAGATAGAAATGGGGCGAAAACGAACATCTAATTGAAATAAGGAATTTTAATGCGTTTTTCGCCGTTTCTTCGTGATTTTGGTAACATTTAGTAGTCAACACATTGTTTTAAATGGGAAACTCGGAATCGAGAGTCATCGTGAACCTTGCCTTTGAAGGCAGTAGACACGCTCAGAAATGATCTCGATTTTATGACATAAATCGAGATTGGTAGTATGGGGAACTAACGAAAAAACCAACGAAAATTGTATGCAAATAGAGGAATAACGGTTGTCTTTGTTGTCAGGGGACCCTTACAGCCTGTACTGGAACGTTCACCTCCAAAGTGACCGTATTGAAACGATCAATCTGGACGTTTTTGTATCTTGGAGCGGGGTTCTTGAAGCTCAGGATCGGGGTTTCAGGTTTTGACTCGTTTTCGACGCTTCCAACGGCGTGAGCTTTCTACTAGGAGCCACACAACCCCAGAAACGTAGTTAACTCAAAAACTTTTTCCAGCGTGTCTGCTGTCTTTAAAAGAAGAAAATCGTATTAAAACTTCCTTGTTTCGATTTTGCATTCTCAGATCACATTTGTCTGCTTCAGCACAGCATTGAGACCAGATTAAAGACGAGCTTAACTTTTTATTCAGACGATCCTTTCAGATAGTTCTAAATTGATTCTGAGAGGGTTTATTACAGCACTTGATGATAAACAGGAAAAGCTGTGGCTTCTACAGGGCACTCAATCTGAGGTTATCCCTCCTAAAAGCTCTTATTGAACTGAATCATTCATTTTTATTCATGGCATAGGTCTAAAGCCCCGGAAAACATCCAAATGCAAGGCAAACAGCATTCAATAGGCTATTCGCTGAAACGAATTGATAATTATGGGCGAGTCGCAATCAGTTCAGCGCACAAAAACATCTACCAGAGAATGCAACAGGCCGCCCTCATGTGATAGCAATAGTCAAGAGCTTATGAGGAAGGAACTATACAAGTTCCATCCCGAAACCTGTCGGGAAATCGTAAGATTACTATCAAACAAATGGCAAAAATGCTGCATCTACTGAAGGGAATTCGTAACACAGAATAACGATACTACCAAAAAGGGGCATTACCTTGAAAGGAATAGGATAAAACAGAATGTAGACAAGAATAACGGACAAACTTTGGTTCACAGACGAGCTGAAGCACTGTCATGGTCACCTTTCCGGCCAAAAAACTACCGTGCGTCTGCATTGTTCTCAGTCATTACAAACCACGTCAGAGTCAAACGAGCGTAAAGGACAATCTTCATGAATCAGAATTCTGGGGATTTCCTTGCCTGCTTATTCATTCGAGCTCATGATTGTGCATATTACTTTGCCGGTAACTTAATCCTCCTAAGAACAAAAGATTTTGAGGCACAATCTATAGAGTTGGTGACAAGGCTGCGTATATTAGCAGTCCATTGAGTGGCCAATGACGAAGGCAGCAAAATGAGGAAGATGAGCGAAATCTTCGCAAATAAGCATGGGAGCGAAGCGGTTAAAAGCGGATAAAGCAGCGAAATTAATCGATCTTCTACATACAAAGTCTAACATAGTGGGAGAGTGCAAGGAAGCGGTACAATAAATACACCTTTTCAAGTTTGCGCTCATTTTCAGGATCGAACTTAATTGAGAACGCCTATCAACATCGGGGTGCCACAAGTACTATCTTCAGAATTTAGAGCAAGTCAACCCTCTACCAATGAGCACTCATTTCTACCTCCTCCCCAAAAAATTATGTTGCAAGCTAAACCAAATCGATGCAAGGAGCAAGGTCCTGAATATTACTACCACAGGCGTTAGGAAAACGGGTGCCCTGATGTTTACAAGCATGAGGGGAGGGATGATTCTGGCTTCTTACTGATAATCGCACATTGACTAATCCAACTATACAATAGAGGAGGCGATGAATGAAAGTGGGGAAGCCGTCGCGAGGTGCGCGAGATATTGCCGAAACAGATTTCTCCGCCAATGGGCGGGCTCACACCTAGAATTAGCTGAATAAGGCACTTTCTTCGCCTTATAGAAACCTTGGAGCGACTTCCAAAAACGGAAACGACGGCGACTTGCTGATAACTTTCAGATTCGTAGAACGACCGGAGCGATTCAACTCAATCGAGCATCTGATTTCAATTCGGTCTTTCGTTTTTTTATAGTGAGGAGCGCGATCTTTTCAGACGCATTTTCTTCTATATATCAACAGTGTCGAAAGCAAATCGGCTCAGCCGATAATTGCGGGGTTGCATCGCTTACAATTAGAGTAGAGTTTTGCAGACTCTGAAGTGAGGAGAAGGGAGTTGTTAACTCTTCCAATAAAAAGGGTAAGTAGGTCAAAGTGAAACGCCGCCTGTTTGTCTGTCCGTTTGCGCGGAACCGAATTTGCTTTTGAGTATAAACACCCACCGATATGCAAATACAATACCGCTCGTAACAATTGACCAAAATGCGCGAAAAGACGCGTTTTCGCGTCTTCAGCGTCTTTTATTAATGACTCTCTTCAAATTTAATCTTTTTATTGGATCTTAAAATTATTTATGATCCTGGTGAGAAGGGGCACGCAATGGTATAATGAGTGCTACTGTTAAAGGCAGTGTTCACGATAACAATCGTTTTTCTGCTTTACCGCCTATCTTGAAGACGGTCCAATGCTGATTCTAACGATGTTTTTTAAATCGTACAAGACCTTCTGGGAACGGAGTTATGGTCCCTCAAAGAGCTAAAGAAACATGGTGGACAAGTTGTCCGAGGCTTGCAACTTCCGTCTTTTGCAGCCGATGTATGCGAGCTGACCTGAGTAAAGAGAGAAGTTGAGAATAAAGGGAAGAACGGGGCTATCGTTCGGAAACTATCGCTCATCTCACATTCTCGAGCATTCATTTATTCACGTCAGTGGGCGTGGAAAGTGCATCAGGGGGTGACGAGCTGACGAGTGTCCAACTTTGGGCCCGTAGGGGACCGTTCCGAGCTCATTTTTCTTAGTTTTTTCAACATTAGGGTTGAGCTAGGCCCCGCAGCTGCCGATCTCCATCAAAAAAACAGACATGGTTTTTATCGTGGACACTGCCTTTAAAGTTTAGAGGAAGTGCGTACGATAAAGAACAGTATTCTAGTTTTAGAAGTTTTTGAGCATGAAAACTCACGAAGCAAAAGTTATGTAATAGGAAAAAGCCTCAAATATCGGATAAAAACTGTTTAACCCATTCACGACAACGTGTCCCACCAGTGCGACACTCGTTGACTACCACTTCGGACCGCGTGTCCCACCGGTGGGAGATGTTCTTCAAAACTCGACTTCTCTGCCACAAGGACGAATTTCAAAACTTTCTCATGTTCAATGTATTACCCTTTCTAAGATTCCAACTACGGAAATCGTAGTCCGTCATCAGTTCTATTATAGCACAATGTTCACTTTTGTTGCAATAACTGGGGCTCAATACGAAAATCTCGTTGCAAAAACAATTTGTCGTGCGCATTATGATTTCTCTTTTACTGTCATTTCTCAGCTTCATTAGCAGGAAACCTGTTTTGGAATCACCTTCAGTTCACCTGGAAACGTGCCACTATCACGACTACACCTACCTTGACCCCGAAACATAGATTTTGTTCAATTCAAACTTTTTTATCCACCATCACCAAACCTACACGACACCACATTTGTAAACAGATAGCATGTTTATGAATCGCATCCAAAGAAAAACTCCTCTGGCAAGGAAATGACCAGACCCGGTCGCCGGAGCTATCCATGAGACCAGGTTTTTCTTATCGACTACCTCCCGTGTAGTCATAAAAACCCTATCCTAGTTGCCCGAGTAATAGTAAAACAAAAAGTTATAAGTGTAGAAGTTGCGAGCTCTGTAGGTAAAATAAAATTTATCTGCCGTCAATTGTCTTTATCGTTCGAAGTATCGAAAACGTGACTCAAATTATTTTTTGAATTTTTTTATAGAAAAATGTTGAAAATTTTATCATTACTCGGGCAGCTAAAATGGGATTTTTACAGGTACACGGAAGGTGGTCGATCAGAAAAACATGGCTAAATGTGTAGTTCTGGCAGACAGGTCTGGTCACTCCCTTGTTAGTGAATATCACCGAAGCAGTGGTGGCAAAATAATATTCCCGCTTGACTCTGCTGTGACTTCAGGCAATTGTTTCTCATGATACTAGAAAGAGTTCCATGAGCGGAAATTCTGGTACATTGTTCACATCATTGATAGCTTCACTTTGAACATGAAAAACGAAAATCGATATTCGGTAGCGTGCCATTCGAGCTCGCGTGTTCCACCGTTGGAATACGGTATACGGTAACGCAATATTGCACGCTGTCCAAACGTGCAGACACTATACTTGTTATCCGAATAATTCTTCGGATAATGAATCGATTCGGATAATGCCGATCTTAAATCTCCCGGATATTGGTTCGATTCAGATAAAGCGTTTTTTCGATTTTCCGGATAATGGATCGATTCAGATAATGACATTTTTCCAATGACTCGGATACGGATATCCGGTCGGATAGTTTCGGATAAGCTCGGATACTCTCGGAACAATGTTCAATTGAGGCAAAACGGTGAAAAATAAACTAGGTACTCAAGAAAAGCCTTTGAAAACATCCATAATTGAACAAACAGTAGTACTTCATTGCTGTTGCAGCATGTTACAAACTTCAAGCTTTATATATGAATATTAATAAAAATTAGAAAACAAATCTTCAACTACTATATCGTCGTTGGGAGGCACAGTAATATCCATACACAAGTTTGATTCGGGACAACTAGGTAGTAAAAATACGCAAGTAACTAGACAAAAAAGTTCAACACTGAATAACTAGCCACTTGGTTATCTTACATGACCACGCCCATTTTTCTACTTCCATTTCTTCCGATCTCGGATGGAAGAGGAAAACCCTGGGTTGACGTACTAAGTAGAAGGCGGTATGGAAAAATGGGCGTGGCCAAGTGAAATTTTATCCGATTTTATTCAAAAACTAGCCGACTTTATCCAAATTTTATCCGATTTTATCCGAATTATTGACCCTTCGGATAATGGCTCGATTCAGATAATGCCGATTTTGAACTTCCCGGCTATTGGTTCGATTCAGATAATGCGTTTTTTCAAATTTTCGGATATCGGATTATCCGAATCTCGGGTATCTGGTCGGATATCCGAAAAGGAGTGATTCGGATACTAAGTATAGCAGACACCCAAATTTACGCGTGCTCGGGAATTGTTCGAAAAACTTCTGAAATACTGGATCACGCATGTTTGGTGTGTTTGGCTCATTGGGCATTTTGGTCAATCCAAATGTCGGAAATGGTCCTGCACTTGAAAACTCTTAGGTACGGTCAAGCCTGCGATGACTAAGCCGGGCGGCGCCTAGCTTAAGCGGGCGCGGCGGAGTCGCGCGGCTTGTATCAGATTGGCTATGTCACTGATATTTAGGTAATTCTGTTAGCCTGCTGCTTATATTAATAACCTATTTCGACTTCTTCATCTTCAAATTCACAAGAATACGGGCAGAAGGCTGGCAAAATCACTTGAATAGTGGTAGCGACTGCAAGGCGATACGTGCTGCGCGGCCACCCGGCGCCCGCCTCAGCTCAGCGCCCGGCTTAGTTGCGCCCGGCTTAGTCATTGCAGGCTTGACGTTAAAGGCATCGTTTGCGCTGAAATTCAATTTTCATTTTTCAGGCTCAATTTCATGATTGAGCCCGGTGGACCACACTGGCAAACTTTGGCGCGACAAAAACGTTGGGCTATGAGGTTGGAAGGCGTCAAAGATGAAGATCCGCCACCAAATCTCACAAGTCATCTAGCACTTTTTCCTAGAATGTTGGTGCGACCGTAAGACAACATGAAAAATAGTTACGGCACGAACTCCACATGCAGAAAAACTACGAAAATGACAGTGACGAGGCCTCAAGAAGCGGAAAAACCTCAAAAAGGATTTTGGCGCGAAATTCAAATTCGTATTTACAATGTGTTCCGATTGACTTTTCTTTACAAATGAAGGTTTTTCATGGACCCCTTCGACATTTTCTTTCACTAGGGAGGCCAAGCTACACAAAAACATGAAAAAATAATATACGGTTTTCTGCGCGTACGATTTCTGTTTATTGTCCTAAAAACTCTTCAAACATAAGATGGGACAATGCACATACTTGGATATTAGAATCTTTCGCGACAATAATTATACAAAATTCGTCAACTGCTCCTTCGGTGAAACGAACACTGGGCAATGATTATGTGACGAGGGCGGGGTGATCTAATGAGGTGGCTAGTCCACGAGATTTTCACCCACTTCCTGGCCGTTTTTCGTCGTACTTCCGTCCTTACTCTTTTAAGAAAGACCCATACAGCGGACTTTTTTCTTCATTGTGAGCAGCGTCTTTGAACATAAACACCAGGAGTAAAATATTATTGTGGCATGCCGTACAAAAATGCTGCACACCGCTACACTTCATCTACGCAATGCCGTTCAGTCCGCAAAGTGCACGCTGATTGTGAAAGCGTGCTGCGGCGCGGTTGCGAGTATCCTCAGACAGGGGTGTGAGATCACCCGGGTGGTTTTCACCTTTGGTGCCTCTATAGCAATCTGAAAATCACAATCTGAATTTGTTTGTTCAAATCTATACCATTGCAAACATCATATTACTGGGTAGCCCTCCTCACTTGAACCCTAAATTAATTTTCAGAATTCGAAACAAGTTTATTGTAAAGCAAGATATGCATAAATATACCGCTAAAGAAGGTAATACGCGCCCACCACCGCGTATTCTGACGAAATGTTACGAGCGATAATGTATGTAAAAATATATATTGTATACCGTCTAATTTGGAGCGAAATACACTGACTATTAGTTCCTCCGCATGCTTGTGGGTGCGTGTGTAGAGGCAGCGGCAAAATATGGGAGAAGACGAAGAGCATACGCGACCACGCTCGCGATCGACCCGAGCAAACTTAGCTTCGGAACCATGGGAACAATATTCTTTTCAGAAAGATAGTCTGAGGCTTCAAATTATAGTTGTACAATTTCGAAAAATCCTATATATAAAGAATCGCAAGGGCAAGAAAAATAATGTTGACTACTGGGCTATATGGGGCTACGAGCGTTCAGCACAGCGCCTGCATGGTGGTGGGGCAGCTTCGAAGAGGAGCCGATTGAGGCGCGTTATTCAGCGCCTTCACCACTGCTTCGTCCTGCTTTTTTTTTGCTTATTGCTTTCTTTTTTTTCGATTTTTGTGTTTAAGTGCATTTTCATTTTGTATTTAAGTGCATTTTCATTGTGAATGCTGTCGAATCCTAGGAGAAATGTTCGAATCAAAAGGTTCTCCTCAGGCGTCAAAAAGGGTAATTTCGGAGAGCATTTTTCAATGAAACCCCTTCATAAACCCCCATCAAACCTGGTACCTAGAGATGGGGAGTGCTATGAACAATCCCAAATCAGAAACCAAATCGAGGCAAGTTCGGAATCCTAGGAGAAATTTTCGAATCAAAAGGCCCCCCTCAGGGCGTCAAAAAGGGTAATTTCGGAGAGCATTTTTCAGTGAAACCCCTTTTCAAACCCCCATCAAACCTGGTACCTAGAGATGGGGAGTGCTATGAACAATCCCAAATCAGAAACCAAATCGAGGCAAGTCTCGAATCCTGAGAGAAAATTTCGGATCAAAAGGTCCCCCTCAGGCGTCGAAAAAGTGAATTTTGGAGAGCGTTTTTCAGTGAAACCCCTTCTCAAACCTCCATCAAACCTGGTACCTAGAGATGGGGAGTGCTATGAGCAATCCCAAATCAGGAACCAAATCGAGGCAAGTTTCGAATCCTAGGAGAAATTTTCGAATCAAAAGGTCATCCTCAGGGCGTCAAAAAGGGTAATTTCGGAGAGCATTTTTCAGTGAAACCCCTCTTCAAACCCCCATCAAACCTGGTACCTAGAGATGGGGAGTGCTATGAACAATCCCAAATCAGAAACCAAATCGAGGCAAGTTTCGAATCCTAAAAGAAATTTTCGAATCAAAAGGTCATCCTCAGGGCGTCAAAAAGGGTAATTTCGGAGAGCATTTTTCAGTGAAACCCCTCTTCAAACCCCCATCAAACCTGGTACCTACAGGCCATAAAACGGCCAATGTCTCACCGTCGACTGCGTACCACGCGCTGCGCGACCGCACGTGCGTCGGAAGCAGACGAGTTTTTTCCGCCGCGCGACGAGTTTCGGCCGTCGCGCGGCGGCTAGAACTCGTCGCGCGGCGGCCAAAACTCGTCGCGCGGCGGTCAAAACCCGTCTGCTTCCGACGCGCGTGCGGTCGCGCAGCGCGTGGCTCGCAGTCGACGGTGAGACATTGGCCGTTTTATGGCCTGTAGAGATGGGGAGTGCTATGAACAATCCCAAATCAAAAACCAAATCTAGGCAAGTTTCGAATCCTGGGAGAAATTTTCGAATCAAAAGGCCCCCCTCAGGGGGTCAAAAAGGGTGATTTCGGAGAGCATTTTTCAATGAAACCCGTTTATAAACCCCCATCAAACCTGGTACCTAGAGATGGGGAGTGCTATGAACAATCCTCAATCAGAAACCAAATCGAGGCAAGTTTCGAACCCTAAGAGAAAATTTCGAATCAAGAGGTCCCCCTCAGGGCGTCGAAAAGGAATTCGAAGGGTATCGTTCGGCGAAGCCGAACGAACACTACGCGTGGTGATTGGAGGTGGGTCGGCGAAGCGGGCCCATCGTTCGACAAAGCCGAACGAATACTACGCGTGGTGAATGGAGGTGGGTCGGCGAAGCCGGCCTATCGTTTGGCGGAGCCGAATGAATACTACGCTTGGTGATTGGAGGTGGGTCGGTGAAGTGGGCCCATCGTTCGACAAAGCCGAACGAATACTACGCGTGGTGAATGGAGGTGGCTCGGCGGAGCCGGCCTATCGTTCGGCCAAGCCGAACGAATACTACACAAAGGGTGGCCGGCGAAGCCGGCCCATTGTTCGGCGAAGCCGAACAAATAATACGCGTGGTGAATGGAGGTGGCCGGCGAAGCCGGCCCATCGTTCGGCAAAGCCGAACGAATACTATGCGTGGTGAATTGTGGTGGGTCGGTGAAGCCGGCCCATTGTTCGGCAAAGCCGAACGAATACTACGCGTGGTGAATTGTGGTGGGTCGGTGAAGCCGGCCCATCGTTCGGCGAAGCCGAACGAATACTACGCGTGGTGAATGGAGGTGGGTCGGCAAAGCTGGCCCATCGTTCGGCGAAGCCGAACGAATACTACGTGTGTTGAATGGAGGTGTCCGGCGAAGCCGGCCCACCCTTTGGCGGAGCCAAACGAATACTACGCGTGTTGATTGGAGGAGGTGGGCCGGCGAAGCCGGCCTATCGTTCGGCTAAGCCGAACGAATACTACGTGTGGTGATTGGAGGTGGGTCGGCGAAGCCGGCCCATAGTTCGGCTAAGCCGCACGAATACTACGCGTGGTGAATGGAGTGTGGCCGGTATAGCCGACCCATCGTTTGGCAAAGCCAAACGAATATTAGATGGGGGTGGCCGACGAAGCCTGCTCACTGCGAGGATGCAAATGATACGTACCGATTTTGCGTGTCGCCACCTATGAGCGCAGCATGATTGGAGAATGGAAAACATTGAGCAGTTAAAAGGCTTTTTGACGTCATGTTTATTTGCTTGCTTGACCGTTTTTCAAAAAGGACAACTATACTACTGCCATCGTGGTATTCGGTCTTTGGAACGGCGCTGGCCCCATGGTTGTAGACGTACTGGTCAATTCACGTTGCTTTCACAAGCATGTTTTGGAGCTTGTACCCTACATTAGGAATTGAAATTTATTGTTCCTTCGCGTGCGTATGTGTAGCTGGGATACAGACAGTGTGAGTGTGGGATAGTTGAGTAGCAGCATACGCGCACACGCGCGCGATTTACCTTAGTGAATTCGACGCTAAAGCAGAGGGTTTGCAGCCTTCAAGTCAAGTGGCTGCCCCGGGCTAGGGACCCGAAGGGTCACTAGTTTCGAAAAAAATGTCGAACGAACGAAAATCGGAATTTTTTCGTTCGAAATCTTTTCGAACAAACGAAAAATGCAAAAATTTCGTTCGAAAAAATTTCGAACAAACGAAAAATGAAAAAATTTCGTTCGAAATAATTTCGAACGAACGAATTTCGAGAAACTTTCGAAATTTCGGAAGTCGAACGAACGAAATTCGTAACAAATCGAAATCTCGATTTTTTTCGAATTTTCGAATTTTTTTTCGAAATTTGTTCGAAAAAAGCCCGAACGAACGAATTTCGAAAAAATTTCGAAAAATCGGATTTTGAACGAACGAAATTTGAAAAAAAAATCGTTCGACGAAATTTCGAACGAACGGAATTTGAAAAAATTTCGTTCGACGAAATTTCGAACGAACGAAAACGAACGAAAAAAATTTCGAAAAATCTTTCGAAAATTTTTCGAAAACTTCGTTCGTGTACAACTATACTTCAAGTAGAACCTTGCATTGTGTTTCATCATACAAAAGCATACGTTTGAGAAGTACGATTTTCCGAGCTGTAATAAGCGGCGCATCCCATTAGAGGCTCAGGGTGTCGAGTCATATCTTACCATTGACACAACAGTACATAGTATGGCAAGTGAAGCTGCTTCTTGGTGGTACGTTTATCAGGAGTATCGCTCACATCGGAATTAATCTGGCACAAATTAGCGAAAAGACGGTTTCCTCTTTCCCTTGAAAACGTCAAATAGGTTTTTGGCAATCAAATAACAGATTTATGAAAGCCGCTGCCTCTGGAGGGATCGTAAGCAGCTGAGCGAAAACGTTAAGCCAGCTTTTTGTGCAATTGTTTAGCCCAAAGCCTTTTGCTGCAGGGCCAGTGCACGAAGTCCCAGAAGAAATGGAAGCCTCATGGGTAAGCCAGGACTTTTGGAAGAAGTATGCATGTTTGAAGAATTTGCTATTGAACAGTTCCTTTCAGCGATTAGCCAATCAGAAATAGCAGAAAGTGGCAGATCAGCAGAAGAAGTTTCCCGTTGACCGCTCGCCACGCATGATTGTGCAACATTTTGAGGTGATTTTTCATCGTTTAGGCTGCTTTGGGGATCTTTAAAGGCATCGTCCACGATGAAAACCGAATTTGGGTTTATGCGTTCATTCGGACTAGTGGGCCATGACAATGTCACTCAGAAAGTTTGGAGTTACAAAACCGTCTCTGATTGAAGATTCGCTTACCTCAAATTGGCTTCCTGGGTTTGGGGGGCCGGCCTTGGGGTCGATCCGTTGTTACAAGGAACAAAGCTCCTGGGTTGCTGACGGCGGGCGTGCCTTGACGCGTCGTAGGGCGCAATACACACGCCAGTCAATTTCGAATTCGGCATCGATCGAAAGCAGCCGGCAGCACTGGACGCAGCAGGTGGGTAGCCCATTTTAATTCAGCTGAAGTCGTAGTTGAACGGCATCCTCGGTGAATTGCTTCCAACGCTGCGCCAAGGAACGAAGCGTAAAACTGTTCCTTGCATTCTCTGCGCAACTATCCCAAGTTGATGCCGGCGCGAAATTCAAATTTGCTATGAACTTTCTAAAAATGGGTTTTTCTCAAAAAGTTGACGTTTTTGAGGGGGCGTTTTGCTACCGTTAGTCACTATAGGGATAGTACAACACGAAAACATCAAAAACCCAAATATGGTTTTCATCGTGTACGATGGGTAGACCCACGCAGTAGTGGAGTATATCGAAATTGCCTTACTAAACTCTCAATTTATTTGGAGAGAGAGCCTTAAAAAACTCTAAAGTAACCAAGTCTCCGCCTCCCTTCGTCTACTTCGTGTCCTTATATTTTTGCACCACACTCCATAATAGAACCGTTTTTTAAACCACTGAACCATTTCTCAGGAAGCTGTAATTGAATGACTACGCACCTTCGAGGCCTCAAGCTTTGCTCAGAACTTTTGAAACAAGCTGCTAACACACAATCCGCTAGTAACGGATTGTCCCCGTACCGAACGCGAAGCAAGCAGAAGCTAACGCCAAGCAAACAGAACCTTACGTTAGGTAGGGGGAGGAGTGGAACCATGCACCAAAGCGAGCGGAAGCAAACGCGAAGCAATTGGAAGCTAACACTGAGCGAGCGAAAGTTAACGGGAAGCAAGCAAAAGCTAACAATGAGCGAGTGGAAGCTAACGCAAAGCAAGCAGAAGCTAACGCTAAGCGTAGCGTGAGATTTCTTCTTCATCTCAGTTCTACCCGGTGACCAAACAATCCATTTAGCGATTAATATCAAAATCGAAGATTATCGTGAACACTGCCTTTAGGCTGAGGCCTTGGAAGATGTGATTTTGATGTTTTTAGAATGTTTAGAGCTTGACATCTGAGTTTTGTGCTCAATTCGCCTATCTTGATATATCTTATGCTATATCAGTCCAAAAAAGGGCGTTAAACATTTTAAAAACATCAACATCAGAGAGAGAGAGAATTGAAAAGGAAACTGCACGGCTGCTAATAAACGAAGCAAAAAAAGACGAATCGATGGGCAGGCATTGCTGTAGAGCCGAGTCGCACCTGCAAGATAGCGTGTCAACTCCGTGCGAAGCTGCTGGAACGGTTCGGCAACTCCTATAGGCTGCTTGCACTGTGCTTTACGTGCACGGAACCGAAGCTGGTTCGCACCCTACCGATCCACGATAAGGAGGCTTGCACGGAAAGAAGTGTCAGTGAGCTGGTTAGCACCGTACAATAGGCTGCTGGAACGCTTCGAAAACCCCCAGTAAGGCTGCTTGCTCGGTGCTACCTGGGTCGTCTACACTGAGAAAGCTCGCTTGCACCATACCAAGACGCGAATAAGGTCTTTGCACCGAACGAAGTGGCTTTTAGCGTGTTAACAACCTGTTTCAAAAGTTCTGAGTGCCGCTTACCGCGACTTTGCTCAAAAATTGGAATAAAAAAAAACAAATGTAATTTCTGCGCGGAAGATGCCTTTGAAAAGAACGTGAATCGCCGGAAGCGCAATTACGAAAGTCAGAAGTCCTGAAATCAAACTATTTTCGCGATTCTCTCACTAAAAATCAGCATATCGAATAGAATTTCGAAGTGTAGTTCACGATTCAAAAGGAAAAATTCTGTACTCAATCACATGAAATTACTGGTTCTAAGATGGGGGGGGGGGGAATTTCCACCTCTTGAAGGATTGATATTATCGAGGAAGATCAGATAAGTAATACGACTGGACAGTTTTGAAAGGACAAATTGCGAACACTGGACAGCCGGTCGAAATACTGAGAAGCACTTGAAGCTGAAAAGGGGAAAAAGAAGACTGCGCTAGACCTGTCGTTGTCTACAGACCGAAATGGATATCTTGGCCGACGATCAGCTAGCCACTAGCTACTCCAGAACCAGTCCGGCGATGACGCCATCATCAGCATTGGACTGTTTTGAGGCAAAAACAACCACTGGGTACACGCGAACGGAAATAAGAAACCTGCGTGCGGAGAAGTGAGTCCTAAGCGTGAAAATCATTCCCTACTCTTAGGGTGGCTTGATTGAAAGTGACAAGACGGACTAGATGACAGTACTTTCGAACTAGAAATCGATCAATATCAAGGCCTGGTTCTCCGAACTCTTCGTTAGGTAAATAGTATACATTTATGTAACTGGTCCGGCATGACCAGAGATAAGCGAAATTTTTCGAAAAGAGATTCAACGGAAGAACAGAGAATAAAATTTGTAAGAAAACAGAAAAAATAACAGCCAGTAGTTGGAAAAGTTCTTGAAAGACAGCTTCACTCCGTTGAGCTGACTTTTTTGTGATTTTCGTATTCAGTGCAGAAGCATAAAGGTGAAAATGACGAGAAAGCGTAAAATTGCTCTCGCCTCTGTTTACGCCCTCAAATTATGTATCGCGTTGGGGAATGCGTTCTTGAGCTTTTTTCAATTGGAGATTGCGTATCGAACTCCGGAAACCATTTGCTCAACAAGACAGCGCAGTCGTTTTTTTTTCCGAGAAATGCAACTTCTCGATTCTTTGTTCGATAAAGAAGAGAGTAAAGAAGTGAACTCTCTTTATCGATCCGAAAATCATTATACAGAAATGGCTGACTATAAACTATACATATAACTATAACTATAAACTCATAAAGTTATAAAAACTACAGGAAAATTCATTTGTCTCCGATTTTTTTTGTGAATTCCAGATGTATTTGCAGCGCTGGAAATGGTCTTCTGATGCTCAGAGAAAATTTTTCTTTCGAAAAATAATCTCTCAGAAATGAAAAAAATAGTTTTGAAACTCCAAAAAATTTTGATTGAAAAATAAATTTCAATTTTCTTCTTGCAAAAGGGCCATAACAGTTGTGAAAACATGCTCGTGGCTGAATTATCTAGTAACTTGCATAAACTCGTTCTTATATGAGCCGAAACGGGAGTGAGTCCAGAACGTTGTTTTTCGTCATTGGTACAAGTACGTTTTTGAGTGAAGCCTATGTGTGAGAGCAACGATCCCTGGGGGACTGTGTCTTATTTGCCCTATATAGTAATATCTATCCATCAGTCGATGCATAGCAATGAATTCCCAAATGTGCGCCGCGACGCGACGTGTAGGTGCGGGCTTGTCAATGACAATGAAATTGGTACAAGAGTCGAAATACAGTTCAACTTGTCTTATCGAGCAAAAATGGCTTGACGGTGATCTATAAGAAGTTTTCAGACCTTTTAAAATTGCTCGGCCAACGACGACGATCTCAAAGCCTGATCCACGCACTTTTTCAACACCCGGCAGAACACTTTTCGGCGGAATGACACCGAAAAATTGGTAAAAAGGTGGAAGCAGGTGTTTGCGACAACGGAAAATTCTCACTTGATCAAATTTTGGGCATAAGTGCTATTCTTATCAGGAATTGTGATATTCAAAAACATGAGAACTTGTTTTGCGGCCAACCATTGAAGAAGAATTGCTTGCGCTTTCTTTTGAATTGCGCAGTGAATTATAAATATGTTTTAGGCTTGTTATGAATCTTTTGAGAGGGAGGCAGTTTCTTAATCTATAGGACAATGCAACTGAATGCCGCGTCAGCGCAGAAAACCACATTTGGGTTTTTCTTTTCAATTCAATGTTTGAAACGAGTGGAGATAGTTGGTGAGCTTGAGAGCTCAATGTTGCGTATTCACAATGCTAGAGCTTCGTGAAAACTGCTCCGTGGTGTGAAAAGACGTTTTCCCGGTCGATCATCTAGCGCGAGGAACATCGACAGGCTCCGAAAGGCCGCGGAAATCCAAAAATCTATATTCTTTATTCCGAGAGATCCTCGAGTTCGGACGTGTGTATTGAAACCTTCTTGTTTTTTATCGAATTTTGCACGTGCATCACTGAATAGTCGAAAAGAATTGTGGAGCCTAAAAGTTAAGCGGACTAAACCAGACGTTCGAATTTCCGGCATTTGTGTATTATGTACACAAGACACACCGGACAGACGTAAAAAAAGGAAGCTGGATGCTACAAGATTCTTGAACGAGTTTCTCTCCAAAACTTGAGTGTTTTGGGTGGCCTCTTCGCGATCTATAACAACCTTACAAGCCCACCTGCGCAAAAATATAGATCTGAAAATCGAGAAAATCGAATTTGCTGAAAAAAGTCAACTATACTATTTACTACGTAGAACAATCACCTTCCTATTCAAATGATGTATAAGCTGCCGCCCGAATTCGCTAAATTCGGTGAGTAATCTCCAATTGAAGAAAAGCGCAAGGCCTCATTCGAAACTCATCAATAGAGTAATCTCTGAACATGTCGGAAATTCCTGTGATCACCACGTGCATCATTAGTTAGAAGTACAGGAGATTCATCGTTCATCCTCACTGTAATTGATGAATTATTAATAAGACATATCCTGTAAAAGAACACACGCCCGAAGAGGAAGTGGTGGAATCGCTAACTATACTACGCCATGGCATAATTATTCATGCAGGTGCTTATTTAAGATCACGCAAGGTGAGGGTAATACTCACTAGTCAGTTCGAGGAAATTTATTCGTACCACACACTCGTAATATAGCCTGGTGGTAAACTGCACTAAATACACCTGAGTGTGCCTCATAGTGATATGTATGAGGAAAACGCTCTTGGATACTAAACGAATGAATTTTTCAATGGTAAAGCTTTATTGAAAGCATACAGGGCCGGTAGCGAAAATCGCTGACTGTCTTTTCCAAGCGTACAAGTGTGTGCAGTTTTTTCCTCGAGCAGTAATTATGAAAAAGTACGAGCAGCGGTTCAGTGAAAATTGCACCCGATTCACGGAAAGTTTTTCTAAAACAGAGAGAAGTAACACGGGTCCGTGAAAAGAGGAATCGATGATTTGCTGTAGAGCTACTATTGCCCAGTATCTTGTCAACGATTCAAAAAAATCCACGATTTTTTACGAGGAGCAACGGTGGGTTTTGGGCATGC
The DNA here is from genome assembly GCA_029168955.1 of Aplectana chamaeleonis. Taxonomy (NCBI): domain Eukaryota; kingdom Metazoa; phylum Nematoda; class Chromadorea; order Rhabditida; family Cosmocercidae; genus Aplectana; species Aplectana chamaeleonis. The sequence continues at coordinate 42,329 of JAPDOI010001867.1, read as the reverse complement.
ACCACCTCCTTTAGTATATATGTCACAAGAACTCCGCAGTTGGAACTGTTGCACAATTCAATGAAGAGCTATTCGAATTTCCAAGCAGTGTCGCATACTTTAATTAACAGACACATATTTTGAAATGTATTAGAAACGTCTACAAATACTCAGAAAACGTGCCCACGGCTTTTCTACCCAGTTTCTCTGAGAGTTTTAGCCGAGAAATAGCCGCGAAAGAGCCGAGAAATGCCTGCTTTCCGCGTATTAGCCACTAAATAGCCGCCAAATAATGCTCGCCGGGAAATAGCCGCGAAATAGCCGATAAATAGTTGCTGAATAATGTTCGTCGCAAAATAGCCGCTAAATAATGCTCGCCGCGAAATAGCCGAGAAATAGCCGAGAAATAATGGTCTCCCAGTAGAGATACGGAGCATTCCAGAGGCACGATTCAGATGTCAGCACATCCGTCGGTTCAATTACCCAAGTTTGAGGTACTTGGACCTCATTCAGCCTCTGGAGGCCCCGCCCAACCGCTGGCGGCCCCAGATGGTGGCTCGGCGAGCCGGCCACGGTTGCGTCTTGGTCAATTTTGTTTACTTCTGAGTATTTCTCGGTTATATCTCGGCTATTTCTCGGCTACTTCTTGTCCGTTCAATGAAAAACCGAGAAATAGCCGCGAAATAGCCGGGAAATAGCCCACCAGGAGCCGCTGCGGAGCCTGGTGGGCTATTCCGCTATTTCGCCGTCAAAACTCTCAGAGTTCGCACACATAGGTGGTCAAAAGGGTCGATCCATTTCACTACACGCAAATTCTCAGTAATTTTTTTTACATTCTAAATGAACTGAATCAGATTGCAGGCTCGTACGTTTGTATCTTGCGAAAAACAAACGAATGAATAGTTCCTGAAGCGCTTTCAAAAGCTTTCTTGATTCAAGTTCGCTACCTCGTTAGCCACTCTTTCATGGTAGTGAGTAGGGAAAAACTCTCTTGAATACAGATTGAGCGTTCTGCGCTTCACCCCAAGGCCGCATACAGACTCTAGTGGTTAGATGAGGACGCAAGTCTGCCAAGGACGTAACTCCGTAGAAGGAGTAGGGATGGCACCCCGCCCACGGGCCATGAAAACTTAGTGCGAAACCATGGAGTGTGGGACTAACACGGAAACTACTTTTAGTCGGCCTGGCCACTCCGTACTCCTGCAGAATGGTTTTTGGTGTAGAGTCCGATTACGATCTTTGCAGCTCCCTAAAACCACTCTGAAAAAAGTTATAGGCGTTTTTTAGAGCCCCATGAAATTTTCAAGGTGTTTTGAAAAAAATTTTCAGATTCGGCTAAAACGTGTATCCTCTATTTCCGAGTGGAATTTATTTCCGTTCATCGCGTGCGTCTGCGCGCGTACGCTGCGTCTCCTTCTTCCCACACTTTCTCGCTGTCTCTATCCCCGCTCCGCAAAAGTGCGTGAGGGAACAGAGCAAATTTGGCTCGGAACCAGAGGATAAGTAGAGGTATTCTATGGTGCTGAACACGAATCTGGAGTCCGTTTGTCGAAATTCTTAGGTATACTGTAGGTTACTGTGGGTACCATGTCATTTAGGGGGCGAAACCTACCTCAGTTTTGCGAAAATCGACAAATGGACGTTAAATTCGTATTCACCACACAGAATAACTCCAGCATACAAATTTTGAGTTAAATCTCAGACTCTGACGAAACTACCGTGAACCTACCGTAATCTACCGTAATCTGTCAAAAATCGGTAAGCGGACCGCAGATTCGTGTTTAGCACTCCAAGTAGCCCTCAGAGAGATAATTTGAGCCATATCTATCGTAGCACTCCCGAAATCGTCAAAAGTAGCGATTTGCCATCAAATTTCCCCCAGATAGGAAGCTTTGACGAATTAGGTCGAAGACTTCGGAAAATCGATAAATAAACTCAATATCTGTGATTAGTGCCCCGAATAACCCACTTGAGAGTATTTTAAGTCAAATCTGGAAAATTGTCTAAACCGCTTTCAGAGCATTCTAGATGGTATAAATACAGAAACGCCCAACTGAAAATCCGTAAAATTTCAAAACGCTATCAGTCTGTGCGAAGTTTGGAAAATGTGCCTCCGCTCAAACTTTGCTCTGGGGGACAGTTTTGGGCGCTGACCACAATTATGAGGTCCGTTTCAAAAATTTTCCCAAAACTAATGCTTGTTTTGGAAGGTATAATAGATACGGAAATCTTTCGAAAAGCGTCTATAACTTTTTTCAGAGTGGATTTAGGCAATTGCGAAGACCAGAATCGGACTCAAATATTATGAGCGTGTATGCTACCTTCGAGAAACTGATAGTCACGCGAGCATCTTTCCGTCCAGGGGCCGGATGCATTAACGCGCCGGGTTGGGGTAGGGGCAGGGCCAACGGCATCATTGAAGATCGCAGTGCGAGGGCAGTAGATCATCTAATATATCGTGCCCCAGCTGTGTTTTTCGCTGCTCTATCTGTCCCAGCCTCCTGCTGGGCAGCTAGGGCACGATTGATTTGGTGATTTGTAGTTGTTCAAGGGCGCAGACTGCCCAGCCCCTGCCCCAACCCGGCCCAATGATGCATCCGGCCCCAGGGGGAACACATTGGGTGTGCTAACTCTATTAATGCTCCGTACAACAATATCCTTATCCGTGCTCAACTATAAGGCCTAGTGCGTAATTTGAGCGACGCGCAATAACGACATGAGCATATCAGTTATGTAGATTTTTAGTTGATTGATATGACAAAATCTTCGTCGATTGGCCAGTCGAGGGAGGTAGGTATTAGGCCATTATGCAGAGCAGTGCTTCTCAAAGTTCACCAGCTGCAAGCGGCTGCAACATCGTAAGCAGTGGGTATATTTCGCTATGACCCATCGCTCGCCACTGGGAGCGTTCGAAATAGAGAACCCTTTATAAACGCCCCTGAGATCAGAAATGAGAGGTTGACAAAGCGGATGATACTTAAAGGAATTGGGATCGATTTTAAGAGATAAATCGAAGATTTGGAGCCGGTAAATTGGGAAACTAGCGAAAATAGCGACGAAGCTGGAAGAGAATAGAGAACATAGCGGGTTGTCTTTTCATGCAGGGAATGTGGACGAGTTACACCGCAGAATGCTCGCTCTATTAAAATAGCGGAGCTGACGCCAAAGGGGTTGCTATAGCAAAGTCAATAGAGTTTTATGACATCTACTAGAGCGCTTACTTCGTTGGAAGCTTTGAAAACTGTGACAGTGTTCGAACAGTCATCTGGATGAGTTTGTCGTGAGGGGTAAACTCTGCGAAGCTCATGAGCGGGGTCTACCGAATTCTCAACTCGATGTTGCTGACACTTGGTAGTTTTGACTCGCCTTCGACGCTTCCTGAGCTACGCGACCCCAGTAACGTAGTTATCTCTAGAACTTTTTCGTACGTGTCTGCAGCCTTTAATCAGTTCTGGTCTAGGTTCATACATGAAATTATAACTGATATTTGCGGTAACGACTGTTGTCCTTTACCGCTCACAGAGAGGATAAAACAACGCTCTTTTTAATTTTTCTCGATAACGTCGTCGGAACATGGCAATTAGATAGTATTAATCTAAAATGCCGTTAACGTGCAGACATAGAAGCTATGATATATACACAATGTGTACCCTATGAAAGCTTGCAAAACGAAACGTGTACATTCGTCCATCAAGTCCACTTTTTCTACATTTTTGTGTGGTGGTATGTGGGTAAAGAAAGCAATGTATCGTTAGTCTCGGAGCAGGCCCTTTCTCAGCTACACAAAAATAATATTATGCAGCCCACCCCCTCCCATTCGGCTCTCGTAAACAAAATTGACGATACCCAATTGATAAAGGCTAGGGTATAAAGGAAGTGGAGAGCGGTGTGTCTTCATTCTTGCGCCGTCCTCCTCTAGGGGTCAGCAGTTGAGGCTCTGCACGGACTAGAAATTAGGAAAACAGCTCCACCGGTGCTCAGTATACAAAATAATTAGAGTGAAAACTTAGAAAAATTTTGAGCTAATTCGAGGGAGCCGATTGGGGGGGGGGATGGGCTGGATAAGAGCACCCGCTGCACAATCCCAGCCATACAGAAAACAGATTACATGGATTCATAACTTCAGAACTGATCGATTTCGGAGCCCAGATATAAAAACTGTCCTTTGGCAGTCTCAGATAAAGAAAAGTAAAGCTAAAAACAAGGATTATCCCGACTGTAGAACCAAACATATCTCTATATGTAAACAAGCAGAAGGTCAACAAAGCAGGAGCGCTAAATGCGCGCCCGCCGATTCAGTCGAGAATTCATGAAAAAACTCAAAAACTTTTGCTATACAAAACTTGAACACACCCATTTATACTTTTGTACAGAAGTGCGGGCACTATCCTAGATGGGGGGGGGCACCCACGATTCAAGACAGAAGTGAAATGAACCACCGACTGGTAAGGCTGCCAAACGAGATATTTCTATGGAGCCCTTATTAAAACAATTATTGATAGCACCATCAGGCAGCTTTCATCAGAGTTTTTCCTCATTTCTGTGAATAAATTTTGGGTGCTCCCCCCGTCTAGGATAGACCCGATGTGCGTACAATGAACGTTTTGGTGACATCAGTGACAAATCGTTTAGCAAACACATGGTGCTTCTCCTTCTACCATGGCCCAAAGACCAAGTGAAGAACTCGCGAAATAGCAAACCGCATTGGGCTTCAATACGGGTCGGCATTTTTCAAACAGTGCACTGGATGCTGAGGGGTAGCATAGTGAATCTGTGTTTGCGGATAACTTACGAATCACAAGAATTTCTTAGCACACCGTTCCATTTCCATCCTGTGGTGGTAGTAAATGGGCTAAGAAAGTGTCAGTAAATGATGTGCAGGGAAGATGTAAATAGCGTATGAACAAAGAGAAAGATTGATAGCTTTCGAAAACTTCTTCGGAGAACATTTTTGGAAGCTATCCATCTTTTTCTTCGCTCATACACTACTCAGGCGCTTCTCGGCCCCGAGCCGCACAGAACAGGAATCGGAGCCGCCTGACAGTTCGGCTCGTTCTCCCCATCTCCGGGCCACTGCTGTTGCTACTCGGGCGAACTGGAGCAGCCCGGACAGCAACAGCGGTGGTCCGTAAAGCACCAGCAGTGGCCCGGACAGCAACAGAAGCCGACCCGCAGATTGGGAGAACGAGCCGAACTGTCAGGCGGCTCGGGGCCAATAATCGCCCGAGTATTTTCATGTTCTCTGTCAGCTCGCGGCTTAGTCGCGTTTTCAAACAAATTAACTACCATCCCTGGTGTTAAACCTGCATACTTTTCAGTGAATTCGGACAAGAAATTCACTGGGGCTCGACGAAACGCGATATTTTAATTTCCAGTGTTAAAGCACTCGTATAAAGCGCTGGGGGTAGCTCGCTAAGGGTGAAATTGGAAATGCAGGACTTTTCACATACCCCACTGACGCTATTAAAGGCAGTGGTCGCGTTCAAATATGCTCGTCTTATTTTCCTCTCTGAACCCTTTTCTGGGTATGGAGTAGTAGAACCTAAAAGAAAAAATCGCGAAAAAAACGCTGTTCTAGGCCAAATTTGAAGCCTGAACTTCCTTGCATTTTGATGGTTGACGAGCCCACCCAACATCATCGGCATCGATGATCTCTAGTATCAAGAACACTAGCTGGCTTGAAATTGAATTTCAATCAATGAACTTTTGGATTTGTGTACACATCTAGTCAAAAACATTGCCTGAAGTGCTTGCTTTCATTGTTAAACTGTTTTATTAGGTAAATTTGCATTTATTTCTTCCTCTGAGTGTCGATGATTTTCGACTGCTTGGCATGAGACTGTGATCTTTCTGTGCACGTGTGCACGAACTGGAAGTTTAGGGTCTCAATAACTCTAATTGTAACCCGTTTTTCACCGAGCTACCTTCATAGTTTTTGAGCTGTTTTTGATCTGAGCTGATTTTTGTCGTTTTTTTCGATAACGCTTTTCATCATGATCACTGCCTTTAAAGGCAGCATACACGCTCACAGGCATGGTCGGGATATCAGCATAAATAGGCCCGCACGGCCCCTAGCAAGTCGTCAACGATCTTTGAAGCTCTGGAAACCATCCAGAATGACAACAATTGGCAATGTTTGAGCAATCCTGTCTCGCTCGCCCGTATTTTCACTCCCATTCGAGTACGAGAATAAGAATCGAAACTTGAGAAAACATTTGATAACTTAGAATGATAGCACTACTAAGAGGGAGTGCAGTAGAGAAAAAGCTCGATTTACCTGATTATAACATGTTTGTGCACTGATAAAATCCTCCATTTCAAGAGGTCAGTCGACGTAGAGCGGCATTTTCGAAAGTGGACGAGAGTTAATACGTGTGTAGACATATTATACGCAAGTAAACCGAGCTATTTCTCTCGTGCACTCCCATCTGATAGTGCTATCACTCTCAATTATCACACGTTTTCACAAGTATCGATTCTCATTCTGTTACTCGAAGGGGTGTGAAAATACGGGCGTGGAAGGCAAGATTGCTCAAACATTGTCAAGTAATGTCATCCTGGACAGTTTTCAGCGCTTCAAACGTCGTTGACGACATAGTACGGGCCGTGCGGACCTATCTATGCTGTTATCTCGACTATGCTTGCGAGCGTGTATGCTGCCTTTAAGTATTGCACCAACTACTCTGAGAGAATCCCCCGCGATCGTTCACGGATAGAATCTCCTTGGTTTCTGGTAGGGGCTGAGAGGATACTAGCATGGGGCTGACGCGGAACGATCGCGAGATTCTGCCAGTCTCAAACCGAGAGCGTACCGCGTTCGTTCATCGATGCTCCCCCGATGCTCTATAGCGGAACCGCGAGGAATCGAGCTTGGGCGGATCACGGAACGATCGCGAGATTCTACCACCTTCAACCTAAGGGCTAATCGTGTCTATAAATTGATGTATTCGGGTTGTTACATTGCGGAACCGCGATGAACCGAGCCCGGAACTATCGCGGAACGGTCGCGAGATCCTGCCATCCCCCACCCCTGATCGTACCGCATCCATGCCCTGTCGATGTTTCACCCGAGCGAGTGTTGCCCATCAAATCAACACGAAGCTATAAGGTATTGCCCTTGCCGTATTCCGTGCTGCTTTACAAATCTGCACAACATGAGAACGCGGGAGCGGGGGGAGACGATCACGGTACCATCACGGATCGCGAGTGCACCACGGTACTAGAGCGGTAAACCTCTCAACGATCGCGGTACCATCACGGTACGAGAACGAGAATGCCAACGGATGAGTCGATTGGGTAACTATCGCGGAACGAACGCGGATCGCGGGACTAGGGGGAGACGAACATGGTACCTTCGCGGATTACGGGAGCATCACGGTACTAGCGCGAAAGATTCTCTCAGAGTATGATTTGCATTTGCTGGCTGTGGAGGTTCACATGGTTCAGAAATCATATCGGTAAGACTTACAATAGCATGAGTGATATATGCCGTTTATTGATTGAGTTGAAATAATTTACTGTTGATGTATTATACATATGTACAACACCAGGATTTCCCTAACATCGCTTCAATGATGACACTACCGGATTTTGAAACTACCTATCTGAGTAAATGACTTCTTAGCCTGATTTTTCCGAACCCAATTGGAAACAAAAAACAAGAAAATACTGACTCGTTTTTGACGTCGTTTTTCTGAAAAGACCTAATCGCCCCACGTCGCTGCGGGCAGATAGGCAGGTCAATAGGGTCATTCCAGAGTTTAATCGATGCGCGGTGAGACCTCATGATTCAAGCAATAATCTAGACGCGAAGCGGCATCGATCGAAGCCTAAAAGCAGTATTACGGTGTTTGTTATTTTTTTCTTGCTTGTCTCTGCTCTAATTTTGTTTTTGACCCTTTAAATATTGCAAATAGGGGCTTTTCTTAGTGCGTGAGGCGAATAAGCCGTTCGTACTGTAGTTTTAGTGGGTCGACCGCAACCGCACCATCACCTTTTAACATTGCGGTAAACTCTACCTCTATATAGAGCAACAGACCATCCGTATACCATAGAGAACATAAAAAAATCTTTCGTGAAAACTGCTTCAAAGGCAATGTTCTCGACGATTTTCGTTCCCGAGTTTCTCACTTAAAGGCAGTGTTCAAGATAAATTTTTATTCCGATATCTCCACGGCTTACGGAAGGTCTGGTGCCCTATATAGCAAGGCATGCTTAAAAAGGACACGAAAGACGCGTTTTTGAGCCAAAATAGGCCCTCTCTTGTTTCCGTTGATTTTTGGGCGTGGAGGAATTGACTGCTAGAAGGATAATACCTATCAGTGCAAAGAAGCGATCAGCTCACTTATCAGCACTTCCTTCACTTGATCATTTCTGTTATCTGAGACTTCATTTGTTCATTCCGAGGGGGCGGTTCTGGGGCACCAGGCGTGTCTGGGGCACCAAAACGCTTGTTTGCAGCCGTTACTCTGAAAGTTTTGGTCGCGAATTAGCCGGGTAATAGCCCACCAGGCTCCGTGCGGCTCCTGGTGGGCTATTTCCCGGCTATTTCTCGGCTCTTCATGGAACGGACAAGAAGTAGCCGAGAAGTAGCCGAGATAAAACCGAGAAATACTCAGAAGTAAACAAAATTGACCAAGACGCAACCGTCGCCGGCTCGCTGAGCCACCATCTGGGGCCGCCAGCGGTTGGTCGAGGCCTCCAGAGGCTGAACGAGGTCCAAGTACCTCAAACTTGGGTAATCGAACCGACGAGGTGCTGACATCTGAATCATGCCTCTGGAATGCTCCGTATATCTACCGGGAGAGAATTATTTCTCGGCTATTTCTCGGCTATTTAGCGGTGAGCATTATTTGGCGGCTGTTTTGCGGCGAGCATTATTTAGCGGCGATTTCTCGGCTATTTCGCGGCTATTTCCCTGCAAGCATCATTTGGCGGCTATTTAGCGGCAATTACGCGGCAAGCATGCAATTCTCGGCTATTTCGCGGCTATTTCTTTTCTAAAACTCTCAGAGTATTTTGCCGCTCCTGGCTCGTTTTCTACCGTTCTTTCGACGCTGGGAGCCTAGGACCCTTCTCGCCTATCATTTCACTGAGGAAAGTCAAAGAGGACGATCATCGTGAACGCTGCCTTTAAAACTAAACGTTGGGCGCCTTGTGTTACTAAAATCACGAAAAAGGACTAAAAAAGCATTAAAGCGCCTTATTTCAGTAGAATTTCGGCCTAGCGTGTCCGGTTGGTTGAACTCGTCGTCGGTAAATTCATAACCATCACATTTCTAAGACTTCAAATGAGTTCTGGAGTGGGTTTGGCACCTCTGAATGTAATGTTGACGCTAGTTTTACCGCCTATTCATAGTTAGGTCAGTGACTTGTGTCGCGTGTCCCGTCCAGGGTCCGGCGCGGATGTGGCCCCCCACAGGGGTGGGGTCTGAGCTCCGGAGGAGTGAAAGCGTGGAGTCTGATCCTTAGACGAGGACCAATTGAACCAACGTGTTTGTGAGTAGAAACCGTCAGGAGCAGTTTTCCACGTAGATTTCAAATATAGATTGTGATTTAAAGGCAGTGTCCACGATGATTTTCATCCTCGGTTTTTAGCCGAAAATCGAAAGTTCAGGGTCTCGTTGCAGCACTGGGGTCGGAATAACCAACGAATACGAGCCCGAAAAAGCTCCATACGGCTCCGAAGTCCGCTCGTGCTAGCCCATCCGCTCGCGGTCGAGTTTTCCGAGGAACAATTTGGTCCGCTTCAACATTAGCATTGGAGCGCGAGCGCGGCTGAGTTTTAGCATTGGGGCGCATGTGCGCACGCTGTCTACTTCAGGCCCATGCCCGCGCAACTGATCCACCGTTGAATTGTGGCTTTCAAGAAGATGAGCTGATTTTGGATGTTTCGCAGCGTTTTTTCATAATTCTTTCTTCACTGATGAAACAGTCACACTCTATACCTTCGTTTTCTGGTGGAAACTCGAAAACGGTTTTTATCGTGGACACTGCCTTTGACTAAAAGGCTGATTTGACTAATTTACGAGTCGCAGAGTTCAATAAGGAAGTTTAGGGTGAAGTAACTGTCTTCTCACAATAATAGTCAAGACATATTAATCCAGCATGTAAAAAGTCCAAAGCAGTCTGGCGACTAAATGCTGAATGATTTCTGCAATTGATTTCCATGAGTAACGAGAGTTGATATTTGAGTCCAGCGTGGTCGATTTACCCTGGATATAAAGTTTCTCTATCTCAGATGAACGCTGAAGACCGCTACACTATGCGGGATCACACCTTTCTCAGGTGTGGTCCCGCAGGAGATCGTCAATTTTGAGAACCAGGAGTCATGAGAGTAGGACATTTGAGTCCAGCGTGGTCGATTTACCCTGGTTACAAACTTTCATCATCTCAGAGTAACGCCGAAGACTGCTACATATAGAAGTCCACGAACATAAATTTGGGTTTTGAAACTGCAGTAACTTAAGTTCTAAATAAGGTACCCGGAAAAGCCCTGGCTTTAAGAAACTACGCTCTGAACCCTACCGTTTAAGACCACACGCATCCCCGGAGAAGGCTTTTGAGGAAGATTTTTCTGGTGTGGGTTCTGCAACATTGTTCGCGTATTCTCAGTACTTAGGTGTGGGCCCAGCTGTGAGCCCTCAGTGCATTTTAAAGAAGAATCCACACTTAGTAAATTTTTTTCAAAGGCTTTCTCCAGGGTTGAGGAAAGTTTGAAACGATAGAGGATAAACTCTAGCCTCTTGAAGCCAAGAGTTTTCTATATAACTCGTTCAGCACTTAACTTATAACGTTTCAAAAAACCTTTTTTTTTCGAGGACTTGAACGTTTTTTTCCATCGTCTCCCGCTATCTATGTAGCGGTCTTCGGCGTTCATCTGAGATGGTAAAAACAAGCCGTGAGGACAAATCAACTACGCTGGACTCAAGTATCCTACTCTCGTGACACCTCAGTTTCAAAAATGCCCCTTTTCGGCGGAACCACGCCTGAGAAAAGTGTGCGGCCTTATACTGTAGCGGTGTTCAGCATCCATGTTGGATGTTGAAAGTGAGTATACCGAGTAAATCGACTACGCTGGACTCAAATATTCTACTCTCGTGACTCTCAGTTTTCAAAACTGTCGACTTCCGGTGGGAGCACACCTGGCAAAGGTGTGATCCCGAGTACTGTAGCGCCCTTCAGCGTTCATCTTAGACGGTTAAAGTTGGTATACTTTGAAAATCAATCACGCTTGACTCGAATATCCTACTCTCGTGACTAAAAAAAGAATATGAACTTCCGGCGAGATCGAACCCTCTTTCAAACATCCGCATTTTATTACACAGCACAAGCTGTTACCAGTTACATATACTTTTGCACTTTCAACTCCTCTCCACATAAATGCAACAAGCGCTGTTTGTGCTCTCGTCCTCTCAAACATACGAAATTTGTAGCAAAGCTTTGGCTTCGAGCAGTTAAATTTGATTTTTTTACCATTTGACAAATTTATACTTACCATTTAAATACGACAAGATAAATTTTACTGCCTGCTAGATAAACTGCTTGAACACATCAGCTCTTGGTGGGGGTGGGAACAAACGGTCAAAAATTGGCCTACTAACGCTCCTGGGGGGGGTCTGAGCCAAACTGAAATTAGAGGGGGGTCTGAGCAAAACTGGCCGGCCCACACCTCGTGCAGTACCCTGCCAGCGGCTGACGGTCTTCTCTCGACCTAAATCGATTAGCGGGCCGGGACTCCCGGCCCGCTAATCGATTCAGGCCGAGAGAAGACCGTCAGCCGCTGGTGAGATTTAAGCGGACCTAACTGTACTTTCATACATGTAGTTTTTTGATCATAGCCCAATTTAAGAGATCCATTGCGATGTGGCGCGATTGTATGTTGTCTCTGGTTTTCAATCGAATGGAATAGTCTCCGCTCCAAATTGCTACGGTCTGTGTAGCATTCAGAAGTTGGCGGCGGCGAGAAGTATTGATATGTGCGGAGGACCGCGCCGCCTTGTCAAAGGCTCTTCGACAAATTTGGTCTAGCAAATGGACGAGACGCGATCATTGCGGCGGGTTTTGCGGCGTTTGCGACACCACCGATCAAAGGGGTTTGATCGCTAACGGCGATCCACCGCCACGACTATATTCATTAGCGACGCCGAATGTGATCTAGTAAGCAAAAAATAGCATGAACAATTGGCAAAATCGGTTGCTGTCTGTTATGCAATAAGATACACTCCCGCTTGGTGAGCAAGCGGTGCTAACAATATGTATGATTTGTGTTTACCCCCCAGCTATCTAGCGATCCATTGTGCTTTTGTGCAACTTGCATTCAGAATCATACTTAGCCAACCTATTCAGTTAAAAGAGAATTTATCATTGAAGGAGTTTACTTTTAGTGAGAGGAACAACGAGGTGTAGCACTTCATGAAAACGATTGCTGGTATCTTATAAACGAGTACGTGGTAAGCACGTGTGGCACGTAGCTGTCCGGACAGCTTTAATTGGTTGGCGTCTATAATAAGAAGCATAGGTCATTGACGGTCATAAAAATGGGGCATTACTTTACGCTCTGGCACGCACTACAGTCGGCACGTACTTTACGTTCCTTGAGAAATTTTTAGAATTCAATCGCGCCGAGGAGCGACTATTGACGATGGGATGAGACTGACGCATGACATTGAAAATCGCTCAGCTTTTCTCTTTGGATTTCGCGCGATGAGTGCACGCGATTGTGTTATTCTGCTAGTGGAAAAAAATTGCAATTAGCTAACATGAAAGTATTCCAGCGAAAACACCAGGGAGAAGTAAATTCACCTGGGGCGGCATGCATGAACGCAGCGATCGGTGTCAGGGAGCCGCTCCGCGTGCCATGCGCGCAGCGTTGAGCAACGGGGCGGCCCTGAAAATCAGGCACATCAATACACGCCACGAAATTCGGGGCCGCCCCGTTGCTCGACGCTGCGCGCATGGCACGCGGAGCGGCTCCCTGACGCCGTTCGCTGCGTTCATGCATGCCGCCCCTGGTCAGTTGAAAGAGGCTCAGAAATTTCTAGTATTTTTTGGGAAGTACGCGAATATAAATAAACAAATTTTATGCAACTGCATCAGTACAAAGCATCACCAACAATTGCAAAATTCAATATTCCGAATGAAAAATGGAGAGTTTCGGACACCCAAATCGAGGACTTCAAATAATAATCGGTATCAACTACCGTATTGACCGTATTCAATTTCTCTGCAGGTTTACTACTTTGCGCAGGTAGGTTTTCCAGGTTGCGATATATAGCAAAGAGGCCACACAAAACACTCAAATTCCAGAGGATAGCTCGTTCAAAAATACCGGAGGATACAGCTGCCTTTTTCACGTCTGTCCTGCGTCATGTGTAATACACAAATGTCGGAAAACTGAACGTCTCAAATGGTCTAGCCCCTTTAAAGGCATCGTACGCGCTGAAAACCCCTCACCGTTTTTTTAGCTTGAATCATTGGCTGGGCCCGCCTGAGAACGTAGGTAGAGTTTGTCGGGTCACCGACGCATCATTGGGAAGATATGGGAGATCGAATGTGACGAATTCCACCAAAAGAGGCCGGTCTTCCGACAGCCATGTGGCCTCAAATGATAAAAGAAGGTAGCTTATCAACAAATGATATATCAACTTCGACTCATTTACGCGATATCGCTTGTTGAAAACCTTCATTCTTTTTCATTTTATGCCACATGGCTGTCAGAAGGCCGGCCTCTTTTGGTGGAATTCGAGGCATTCGATCACCCATATCTTCCCAATGATGCGTCGGTGACCCGAGAACGTATAAAAACGAGCCAGGAAAAGCTCCACAAGAGTCCAAAATTGCCACTTCGAGCGCATTGCAAACCTCAAAAGCGCAACACACGCCCACCGCCGTGAACAAATGAATGCTCGAGATCGAGAGATGAGCGATGGTTTCCGATCAAAAGCCCCGTTCTTCCCTACATTCTCAACTTCTCTCTTTATTCAGGTTAGCTCGCATACATCGGCTGCAAGAGACGGAAGCTACAAGCCTCGGACGACTCGTCCACCATGTTTCCTTAGCTCAATCTTTGAGGGACCATAACTCCGTTCCCAGAAAGTCTTGTACGATTTCAGAGTTATCATTGGAATAAGCATGGGGCCTTTTTTCAAGATGGAAAACAGAAAAACGATTTTTATCGGCAGGAAAACAGAAAAACGATTTTTATCGTGAACATGCCTTTAAGTTCAGCCTACACGCTCGTAAACGTGGTTGAGATACTAACTACGTAAGTGGCTCAGAATACAACGCCTACGCATTCTGAAGCGTCGAAAACGACCACAAATGACGCTACACGACTGAGGAGTCGGCCCCGCACCTGTATTTGCGTCCTCCCCCAAACAGGAGTGCTGGCCATTCCCACCATTGTCGATGTGTATGGCTCACTTATCGTACTCATTGTACCACCCACAAGCGTCGCCGATGGTGGGATTGGCCCAGAACCCCTTTTTTGGAGAAGGACGCAAATGCAAGGGCGGGCAGATACGGGGCGGGGCCAACTTCTCACACGTGTAGCGTCATTGTGGGTCGTTTTTGACGCTTCAAAATGCGTAGGCGTTGTGTTCTGAGCCATACCATTATATTTCCGTGGTTACCTCAACCACGTTTACGAGCGTGTGCTCTGAGTTTTGGCCGAGAAATAGCCGCGAAACAGACGCAAAATGCATTTTTCCCGAGTAATAGTCGCGAAATAGCCGCCAAATAATGCTGGCTACGAAATAGTCGCCAAATAATGCTCGCCGTGAAATAGCCGCAAAATACCCGCTAAATTGCCGCCAAATTTGTGGTCTGCTTCGGTCTAGTTTGGCTTAGCTTAGTTGAGTTCAGTTGAGTTATGCGCGGTTTATGCGATGGCGAACTTCCTAGTGCTGCTTAGCTGTGCCCTACTCCGGAATCTCAGCGACAATTCGTAGTTAGTCGTTGACACCGACACCATGTCACTGGGAACTCGCCGGGTAATATTTCGCTTACCAGCTCCCTGAGACGTCTGGGCGACAACAGACGTTGAGTGGCTCAGGATGTGGCGCGAACTTGAGACTACATCCAGCTAGTCGTCCTAGGAGGCTGGAAACCATCGAAATCCACGTCCAGCATTATGGAAGGAGAGAACTTGGGCTTTTGCGTCAGAATTCAGGTGAAGTTCACCGGGAAAATAGACAAATAGCATCACCTCGAACCAGTTTAATGAAAATACACATGAAAATGGCTCATTCTGGCCATCATCGTAAGAAATTTCCATGTTGCTCAAGTGTTGCTATGCTTATGAGCCGCTCGGGATTTAGACTTTTCTCTATAACTAAAGGTGAAATGGGCATTTCTAGCGTTTTGACAAAATCCTACGAGCGATTTAATATATTGGAAATACCTGCTATACTGTGCTTATCTGGGTCAAACTCCGGTCCGCAATTGCGTCTCGACACGCTTTTGAGTCGGAAGAGTTTCCAGCGCCGCAGCTGCGGATCTGTTGACTCTAGGTGGGTTTTAGAAACTTGAAACTAAACAAAATTCTGTAAAAAAGGGGTCTCCCAAGCAGAAGTGGTTTGGTTAGCGTTACAAATGCTTCAACAAAAAGGGAACAATATGAAAGCGGAATGAGGAGAGTGTACAAAAAATGAACAATATCCTCCAAGAACTCTTTTCTTTTTCGAAACTTCCAAACAGCGGAAACAAACCGTTGTGGTTCTCTATGAGGAAGCGCTTTTGGCTCCATAAAGGACTTTGATTATGTGAGTGCCGATAAAATATGTATATATGCATGTGAACCTAATAGCTATCATTAAAAGGGGAGATGATGTTAAACTGTTTTAGGGAACCAGTCAATTCTTCCTCGTAAAATACCACAACGGTTTTTGTTTCCGCTGTTTGAAGTTTCTTGAAAAAGAAAAGAGTTCTTGGAGGATATTTTTCATTTTTTGTACACTCTCCTCATTCCGCTTTCCTATTGTTCCTTTTTGTTGAAGCATTTGTAACGCTAACCAAACCACTTCTGCTTGGGAGACCCCTTTTACAGAATTGTTCACTTTTTCTTGATATTACGCTGTAATATCCCATGCAAGAATTTCGAACAAAGACCTCTTCATCTCCCCACTAGATCAGTCCTCTTTCTGTGGTCACAAGAATCAATGACCCAAACTGTTGTAAAACTATCTCAGAAAAATCACTCGATGTGGCTGACAAGACCGATGTTCACATGATATTAGCTAAGAAATGAATGATATCCATGATATCGTTCCACATAATTCATTCATATTGATCGCGTCAGCCACATCTGGCTACACCGGGTGTTATTTGCACCTTCCATGTTTTTCAAACGTATCGAACGGGTCGGCCACGGTGATTTTCTCTCTAACCAACTCTGACAGGGACCTTAGGCCCCGGTTATGAGTTGATCGCCCAGACGTAGCCAGCCCGGTCGATAATCATGAAAGCGTGCTGGCCTACAGCCGGATGCAGAATCTGCCTGCAGTTCTTCGCTTTCAAATGAAACTAACTTAAAACCGGGACAGTCAGAAACTACCTTCCATTCCGTCTGGACACTTTCACATCAGTGGAACAAAGCAGTTTTACATACTCATTATTTCCTGTTTCCGTTGCCCCATTCCTTCGCAGAACAGCCGCTTCGATTCCATGAATCTGATATGAAAAAGCTCTGCTGAGCTGCGAATGGAGATAGTTCTAACAATTTGTTTTTGAATTTGGATGCTAATAAGCAAGTACCATTTATTGCAGAAAAATCAGTAGGCTGGTGAAGAAGGAAGAGGGAGCACTCAAAATGGGGTTGTGTGAATGACCTTACGAAACTGAAAAGCAGGCCTGGCAACATGACCTGACATGACTACATAACATCTCAAACTTTCTGCTTGCTATGCTTGTCATCCTTACACTTTTGCCAAAAGTTTTGCAAGGTGTTCTCTCCTGCGCGAATTCCAGGGCATAATTTCTCGGATGGCTAGCATCGAGTCTGGGCTCCTGCTCACTCTACGGGGTGGTCTTCACAACTTTTCGATGAGCAGCAACGGGTCCCAAACACCTGCCCACTATCCGGGTTTCCGCGACGTCCCGATGACTTCATCAGAAGCTCGAAGCACTTTTCACGACGTCCCGATGACGTCATCAGAAGCCCGAAGCACTTTTGGGACTATCCTAGACGGGGTCACCCACGATTTTCCCATGAAAATGAATGGAAAACCTGATAAAAGATGTTTGATGCTGCTATAAATCATTGTTGTTGATGAAGTTCTGTAGAAATACTTCGATTGATAGCGTTATAGATCGGTGGTTCATTCCATTTCTGACTTGAATCTTGAGTGCCTCCCCCACCGTCTAGGATAGTCCCGCACTTCTCATGATGTCCCGATGACGTCACCAGAAGCCCGAAGCACTCTTGGGACTATCCTAGACGGGGCACCCACGACTTTCTCATGAAAATGAATGGAAACCTTGATCAAAGGTGCTTGATGCTGCTATCAGTCATTGTTGTTGATGAAGTTGTGTAGAAATACTTTGATTGATAGCGTTATAGATCGGTGGTTCATTCCATTTCTGACTTGAATCTTGAGTGCCCCCTCCGTCTAGGATAGTCCCGCACTTCTCACGATGTCCCGATGACGTCACCAGAAGCCCGAAGCACTCTTGGGACTATCCTAGACGGGGGGGGGGGGCACCCACGACTTTCTCATGAAAATGAATGGAAACCTTGATAAAAGGTGCTTGATGCTGCTATCAGTCATTGTTGTTGATGAAGTTGTGTAGAAATACTTTGATTGATAGCGTTATAGATCGGTGGTTCATTCCATTTCTGACTTGAATCTTGAGTGCCGTCTGGG
The DNA here is from genome assembly GCA_029168955.1 of Aplectana chamaeleonis. Taxonomy (NCBI): domain Eukaryota; kingdom Metazoa; phylum Nematoda; class Chromadorea; order Rhabditida; family Cosmocercidae; genus Aplectana; species Aplectana chamaeleonis. The sequence goes on along the minus strand of JAPDOI010001867.1, from coordinate 24,486 downwards.
GTAGGCCCGCACTTTTCACGACGTCCCAATGACGTCATCAGAAACTCGAGGCACTTTTTACGACGTCCCGATGACATCATCAGAAGCCCGAAGCACTTTTCACGACGTCCCGATGACGTCATCAGAAGCCCGAAGCACTTTCACGACGTCCCGATGACGTCATCAGAAACCCGAAGCACTTTCACGACGTCCCGATGACGTCATCAGAAACCCGAAGCACTTTAACGACGTCCCGATGACGTCGTCAGAAGCCCGAAGCACTCTTTTCACGACGTCCCGATGACGTCATCAGAAGCCCGGAAGCACTTTTCACGACGTCCCGATGACATCATCAGAAGCCCGAAGCACTTTTCACGACGTCCCGATGACGTCATCAGAAGCCCGAAGCACTTTTCACGACGTCCCGATGACGTCATCAGAAGCCCGAAGCACTTTTCACGACGTCCCGATGACATCATCAGAAGCCCGAAGCACTTTCACGACGTCCCGATGACGTCGTCAGAAGCCCGAAGCACTTTTCACGACGTCCCGATGACGTCATCAGAAGCCCGAAGCACTTTTCACGACGTCCCGATGACGTCGTCAGAAGCCCGAAGCACTTTTCACGACGTCCCGATGACATCATCAGAAGCCCGAAGCACTTTTCACGACGTCCCGATGACGTCATCAGAAGCCCGAAGCACTTTTCACGACGTCCCGATGACATCATCAGAAGCCCGAAGAGCGCTTTCACGACGTCCCGATGACGTCGTCAGAAGCCCGAAGCACTTTTCACGACGTCCCGATGACGTCATCAGAAGCCCGAAGCACTTTTCACGACGTCCCGATGACGTCGTCAGAAGCCCGAAGCACTTTTCACGACGTCCCGATGACATCATCAGAAGCCCGAAGCACTTTTCACGACGTCCCGATGACGTCATCAGAAGCCCGAAGCACTCTCACGACGTCCCGATGACGTCATAAGAAGCCCGAAGCACTTTTCACGACGTCCCGATGACGTCATCAGAAACCCGAAGCACTTTCACGACGTCCCGATGACGTCGTCAGAAGCCCGAAGCACTTTTCACGACGTCCCGATGACGTCATCAGAAGCCCGAAGCACTTTTCACGACGTCCCGATGACGTCATCAGAAGCCCGAAGCACTTTCACGACGTCCCGATGACGTCATCAGAAACCCGAAGCACTTTTCACGGCGTCCCGATGACGTCATCAGAAGCCCGAAGCACTTTCACGACGTCCCGATGACGTCATCAGAAGCCCGAAGCACTTTTCACGACGTCCCGATGACGTCATCAGAAGCGAAGCACTCTCACGACGTCCCGATGACCTCATCCAGCCCGAAGCACTCACGACGTCCCGATGACGTCATCAGAAGCCCGAAGCACTTTTCGACGTCCCGATGACGTCATCAGAAGCCCGAAGCACTTTACGACGTCCGATGACGTCATAGAAGCACGAAGCACTTTTTCACGACGTCCCGATGACGTCATCAGAAACCCGAAGCACTTTTTACGACGTCCCGATGACGTCATCAGAAGCCCGAAGCACTTTTCACGACGTCCCGATGACGTCATCAGGAGCCCGAAGCACTTTCACTACGTCCCGATGACGTCATTAGAAGCCCGAAGCACTTTCACGACGTCCCGATGACGTCATCAGAAGCCCGAAGCACTTTTCACGGCGTCCCGATGACGTCATTAGAAGCCCGAAGCACTTTCACGACGTCCCGATGACGTCATCAAGCCCGAAGCACTTTTCACGACGTCCCGATGACGTCATCAGAAGCCCGAAAGCACTTTCACGACGTCCCGATGACGTCATCAGAAGCCCGGAAGCACTTTTCACGACGTCCCCATGACGTCATCAGAAGCCTGAAGCACTTTCACGACGTCCCGATGACGTCATCAGAAGCCCGAAGCACTTTCACGACGTCCCGATGACGGCATCAGAAGCTCGAAGCACTTTCACGACGTCCCGATGGCCTCATCACAAACTCGAAGCACTTTCACGACGTCCCGATGACGTCATCAGGAAGCACGAAGCACTTTTCACGACGTCCCGATGACGTCATCAGAGCCCGAAGCACTTTTTACGACGTCCCGATGACGTCGTCAGAAGCACGAAGCACTTTTTCACGACGTCCCGATGACGTCATCAGAATCCGAAGCCACTTTTCACTACGTCCGATGACGTCATCAGAAGCCCGAAGCACTTTCACGACGTCCCGATGACGTCATCAGAAGCCCGAAGCACTTCTTTCACGACGTCCCGGTGATGACGTCATAGGAGCCCGAAGCACTTTTTACGACGTCCCGATGACGTCGTCAGAAGCCCGAAGCACTTTTCACGACGTCCCGATGACGTCATCAGAGCCCAGCACTTTTCACGGCGTCCCGATGACGTCATTAGAAGCCCGAAGCACTTTCACGACGTCCCGATGACGTCATCAGAAGCCCGAAGCACTTTCACGGCGTCCCGATGACGTCATTAGAAACCCGAAGCACTTTCACGACGTCCCGATGACGTCATAGAAGCCCGGAAGCACTTTTTACGACGTCCCGATGACGTCATCAGAAACCCGAAGCACTTTCACGACGTCCCGATGACGTCGTCAAAGCCCGAAGCACTTTCACGACGTCCCGATGACGTCATCAGGAAGCCCGGAAGCACTTTTCACGACGTCCCGATGACGTCATTAGAAGCCCGAAGCACTTCACGACGTCCCGATGACGTCATCAGAAGCCCGAAGCACTTTTCACGACGTCCCGATGACGTCATCAGAAGCCCGAAGCACTTTCACGACGTCCCTGATGACGTCATCAGAAGCCCGAAGCACTTTTTCACGACGTCCCGATGACGTCATCAGAAGCCCGAAGCCCTTTTCACGCCGTCCCGATGACGTCATCAGGAGCCCGAAGCACTTTCACGACGTTCCGATGACGTCGTCAGAAGCACGAAGCACTTTTCACGACGTCCCGATGACGTCATTAGAAGCCCGAAGCACTTTCACGACGTCCCGATGACGTCATCAGGAAGCCCGAAGCACTTTCACGGCGTCCCGATGACGTCATCAGAAACCCGAAGCACTTTCACGACGTCCCGATGACGTCATCAGAAGCCTGAAGCACTTTTTACGACGTCCCGATGACGTCATCAGAAACCCGAAGCACTTTTTACGACGTCCGATGACGTCATTAGAAGCCCGAAGCACTTTCACGACGTCCCGATGACGTCATCAGAAGCCCGAAGCACTTTTCACGGCGTCCCGATGACGTCATCAGAAGCCCGAAGCACTTTCACGACGTCCCGATGACGTCATCAGAAGCCAAGCACTTTTCACGACGTCCCGATGACGTCATCAGAAGCCCGAAGCACTTTTCACGACGTCCCGATGACGTCATCAGAAGCCCGAAGCACTTTACGACGTCCCGATGACGTCATCAGAAGCCCGAAGCACTTTCACGACGTCCCGATGACGTCATCAGAAGCCCGAAGCACTTTCATGACGTCCCGATGACGTCATCAGAAGCCCGAAGCAATTTTCACGGCGTCCCGATGACGTCATCAGAAGCCTGAAGCACTTTTTACGACGTCCCGATGACGTCATCAGAAGCCCGAAGCACTTTCACGACGTCCCGATGACGTCATAGAAGCACGAAGCACTTTTCACGACGTCCCGATGACGTCATCAGAAACTCCGAAGCACTTTTCACGACGTCCCGATGACGTCGTCAGAAGCACGAAGCACTTTCACGACGTCCCGATGACGTCATCAGGAGCCCGAAGCACTTTTCACTACGTCCCGATGACGTCATCAGAAGCCCGAAGCACTTTCACGACGTCCCGATGACGTCGTCAGAAGCCCGAAGCACTTTTCACGACGTCCCGATGACGTCATCAGAAGCCTGAAGCACTTTCACGACGTCCGATGACGTCATCAGAAGCCCGAAGCACTTTCACGACGTCCCGATGACGTCATCAGAAGCCCGAAGCACTTTCACGACGTCTCGATGACGTCATCAGGAAGCCCGAAGCACTTTCACGACGTCCCGATGACGTCATCAGAAACCCGAAGCACTTTCACGACGTCCCGATGACGTCATAGGAAGCACGAAGCACTTTTTACGACGTCCCGATGACGTCATCAGAAACCCGAAGCACTTTACGACGTCCCGATGACGTCGTCAGAAGCACGAAGCACTTTCACGACGTCCCGATGACGTCATCAGGAGCCCGAAGCACTTTTTCACTACGTCCCGATGACGTCATCAGAAGCCCGGAAGCACTTTCACGACGTCCCGATGACGCCATCAGAAGCCCGAAGCACTTTCACGGCGTCCCGATGACGTCATCAGAAGCCCGAAGCACTCTCACGACGTCCCGATGACGTCATCAGAAGCCCGAAGCACTTTCACGACGTCCCAATGACGTCATCAGAAGCCCGAAGCACTTTCACGACGTCCCGATGACGTCATCAGAAGCCCGAAGCACTTTTCACGACGTCCCGATGACGTCATCAGAAGCCCGAAGCACTTTCACGACGTCCCGATGACGTCATCAGAAGCCCGAAGCACTTTCACGACGTCCCGATGACGTCATCAGAAGCCCGAAGCACTTTCGACGTCCCGATGACGTCATCAAGAAGCCCGAAGCACTTTTCACGACGTCCCGATGACGTCATCAGAATCCCCTCACCTACAAATCGGTTAATTACCAGCCTACGTACCTCCTACCAACTTAGCTGTCTGCCAAGTTGATTGCCTGAGACCATTGGCAGTGGCTATTAGCAGTGAGGACTGAAAAGCGTGACGGCCCACGGCCTACGGCCCACGGCCTACGGCCTACGGCTCCATTGGCCTACGGCGCACACCATGAAATTTTCTTAAGCTTTCGGGCTCACAACTTGTTATTTGTGAAGGATTTTGCTGAAATTTGGACAGCAGGTGTCTTGTAAACCCCTCCGCTTATAACCAGAAAAAATTTTTCAGAAATTGTGTTTCAAAGATTCTGTAAACTATTTTATAAAATTCTAAGTGATCACAAGGCCTGAGCAAAACCAAACCTCTCCAGCCGCTTCGCGGCTGGAGCGATTGAAGAAATCTGCATAAAAAAAGCCATATCGTGTCGGCTTGGGAGCTGGAAACTCGCTTGACTCGAGCGCGTGCGGCCGCAAAGCGTGTCGAGACGCAATTTCGGAATGGAATTTAACCCAGATAAGCACAGTAACTTTATATTCATGAGGTACCGAAGAATTGTGAGAAATTAGTAGTCACTACGCTAAGATGTTTGAAATGTAAAATCAGGGCAAAATGAAGTGCGATCTTGTCGAATGTTCAAATTATTCGTGCTGAATATTCGAATAAACCGAATATTTCACTTCTTTGAATATTCGAATATTCGAATAAACGAATATTCCACTTCTTTGAATATTCGATTATTCGAATAACCCGAATAATCCACTTCTTTGAATATTCGAATATTCGAATTATTCGAATATTCGAATATTATTCGAATAAACGAATATTCGGGCAACACTCTACTATATATGTGATACTTGACCTTCCTATGTATGACCTTCTTGACCGTTACTTAGACAGTCGGTGTTAGTCCGTCGGCACAAAAGAGTTAATACTCCGACAGCAGGAGCCCCTGCCGATTAGAAGAACCTCCTGCTACTTGGGCTTTCTCTTCCCCCTCTTCGGACCCTTTTGAGGCCGGTCCAAAAGGTGACCTTGCGTCACTTTCTGGACGTCAATTTTTGACATTGAAGCAATCGTTTCCATGGCCCATCGCAAGGGAAGCCTCCTCGTTGTGGACCGTAGCGGAGATGATGTCCTTTTGGCGAACCGTGCCGAGGTTGGCCTTATTGTGCTGGTCATGACAAAGTTCATACCAATCACCGCAATGAGGGTGGTGGTCCAAATTCTTTCTCCGTTTGCAAAAAGGCGGTCGATAACTAGGGGTTGTACTCCAGCATACGTTGGCACGACACGCTGCCGTTGTCAGCAGCTCCTGCTCACAACTAGGGGTTGCATCCGATGTTTGCCCTGGAGTACTAACCCTAGTGTGCTGACGTACAACTACCCGACTGTCTGAGTATACATATTGTGCTATGACCGCCCGCACCACTGCTTGCTACGCCCGGACTACAAATGAGCGACATAGGCATTACGACTTTGGTGCTCCAGTTATTTATTATTATTATTATTATTATTATTATTATTATTATTACCATTATTATAATCAATATTATCATCATTATTATTATTATTATTATTATTATTATTATTATTATTATTATTATTATTATTATTATTATTATTATTATTATTATTATTATTATTATTATTATCATTATTATTATTATCATTATTATTATTATTTATTGACGTGGAAGCAGATTCACACGTTGTTGATGAATGCAGGAAGAAAAAGCAACTTAAAGCAGTGTTCACGATAATCACCGATTTTGAGATTATCCTCTATATTGATTAAGTCCCTTTCATGCACCACCTCATCGCGGTGATAGGGTGAACACCACTTGTTGGTGGCCAACGGTGCAAACCGGTCACGCAGTACGCAGTTTCTGTGTACGGGCGGCTATCCTTGTATCCTTAGCGGGGAACAAGCGAGAGTAACCAGACCGAAAAGAAACGCTCGGACAACTAAATCTGCGCCCCAGTACTCCGCGCACCGGATATGCTCCACTACGGCGTCGGACGAAGCCTCTACCGGTGAGGGGCCATCTAATCTCGGAGCAATAGGACGTCATCGGATACGGAAAATTGGAAACTCCCACACCACGCGACATCAACACTGCCTTTACATATGCACATACAACTGCCGCACAATTGCATCGGAAACCGATCTTCGAACACTCCTTCTTAGAAGCCGTCAGATCAAGTACGATGTTATCGCTTTGCAGGAGACGAAAGGCAGGACGGAAACCGTTAGAAAGACCGATCACAACGAGCTCATCGTCATCGGAGCCAAGGTGGACAATAAGAACATCGGCGGCGTTGGATTCCTCAATAATTCGACGGTGCACCACTTGGTAGATTCTCATAAAATCATAAGTCCACGTCTCGGCGTTCTGCGTTTGAGAACCCAAGAGCAAGGAATTGTGTCTATTATCAATGGATACGCCCCAACCTCTACCGCTGCGCAAGAAGAGCGTGAAGAGTTTTATGAGCTTCTGGAGAAGACTGTACATGAGGAGAGAAGCTAGTTGTTGGTGACTTCAATGCTATCGTCGGTACGAACAACAACGGCGGCGATTGGAGATTAGGACTGCATGGAGCTGCTTTTCGAAAAGAAAATGGAGAACGACTGCTAGACTTCCTGTCGGCATACCGCCTCTTTCACAGAAACTCAATGTTCGAAAAGCCATCAAATCGATGATGGACTTAGGAAAGCCCGAATGGCCAGACAAGGTCGGAGATAGATCACATTTTGATTAACCGACGCTGGAGCTTGTTTGACGTGTCAGAGCTGCCTTCATTCGACACCGGCTCGGATCATCGGCTTTTACGTGCGAAGATATCGCTCAATAAGAAGATCTTCAAACGTGATACTCATAGGCCGGCACCTGTTCGGCTCCCCGTCTTCGAGGCTGAGGTGTTAGAATCCGCTATCAAGTCCTACGCAATGAATCTTCACGAAGATCCAACGGTAGACTATGAAAATCTAGCCATAGGCCTAATCGAGTGTGCGGAAATTTCGCGTCAAGCCGGTACGACACCCATTCCAAGACTCAATAGCCTCGCCACTGCGCTCTTGGAAAAAAGAAGAGTTGTTAAACAAGATCCCAATGCCACTCATCTGGAGAAGGTCACCATCAACAAGTCATGCCGAATCGCTGTTAAGGAGTCGTTGCAAGCGTACAGAAGAACGAAGTTGCTGGAAGCGGCTGAAAAACGGATCAGTATAAAGCTCTGCAAGCGCGACCTCAGTGATCAGAAAGCTGTTGTATGTGCCCTCACGGACAGAAATGGAGTAGTGCAGACATCCCGGAGGATCATGGAAGACATCACTCAAGAGTTCTACACGGATCTCTTCCGCTCATCCACACCTGTTCCAAGATGTGCAACGCCACCAGATGATGACCCTCCTGCCGTTCTGGAATCAGAAGTTGCTGTGGCCATTAGAAGCATGAAGAAGGCCACTACCCCCGGTCCCGCCCACATTTCGGTGGACCTTCTTCGCGCAGGAGGTAGCGCTCTCCACTCTCTTCTCGCTAGCCATTTCAGCCACTACCCCCGTCTTGGTAAGACTCCGGATGCATGGAGAGAATCAAAGACGGGGCTGCTGTTTAAGAAAGGCGCACGGGAGGATATTGCCAATTACCGACCCATCAGTCTTCTCTCAGTTGTATACAAGACCTTCACCAAGATTCTCCTCAACCGTATGGAACGAATCTTGGACGACTATCAACCAGTGGAGCAGGCCGGTTTCCGCAAAAACTTCTCCTGTATGGACCATATCCAAGCTGTCACTCAACTCATCGAAAAGAGTCGTGAATATCATCTCCCTCTGGTTCTCGTTTTTGTGGACTACAAGAAGGCGTTCGACTCTTTGGAGAACAATGCTGTCCTCAATGCTTTGGTCCACGCTGGGATCTCTGCTGCTTATGTTCACTTACTCGAACAGTGCTTTACGGACACTTTTACAACTATTCAACTGTTCGAACGAAAGTTGAAGATTCCAATCAAGAAAGGAGTACGGCAAGGAGACACCATATCGCCCAAGTTATTCGCGGCTGCGCTTAGAGACGCCATGGTAGACTTGCAGTGGGACGACAGATGCTGCTCCATCGATGGTAAAAAGATCAATAATATACGCTTCGCCGACGATATCGTTTTGATTTCTGAAAGTTCGGCTGAAATGGAGACGATGGTCAACGAACTCGATGCGGCTGGTAGAAGGATTGGTTTGGAGATGAATATGTCTAAAACGAAGATGATGGTGAATCAGTGGTGTGACAGCGGGACGGTGAAGCTGAATGGAGTCGCTCTTCAGAAAGTGGATTCATACGTATATTTGGGAAGAGAGCTGAACATGCTGAACAACATCGTCCCCGAAATATCACGGAGAAGCGGCGCGTGGGCAGCTTTCGGATCAATTCGGGAAGTGACCGACCAAATTGTGGATCCAGACTTGAGGGCTTCTATTTTCGATGCGGCTGTTTTGCCCGCAATGTGCTACGCGACGGAAACCTGGCCTGATAACAAGACTATCTCCAATGCCATGCAAGCAACACACAGTGCTGTGGAGAGTTGACTTCTGAAGACGAGCCGACGCCAGCAGCGGCGACAAGGCATGCGAAGTACAGAAATCAGGCAGAAGTCGCGTTTGAAGGATCCGCTGCAGTATATGGCGATGTCGAAGCATCGCTGGGCCGGCCATTTACTGCGAAGAACCGATGATAGATGGAGTCTCCGAGTTACAGAGTGGCTCCCAAGAGACAAAAAGAGGCCGCTGGGACGACCTCCATCAAGATGGTCTGACTCGATCTCGAAACTTTTCAGGGATCGTGGTCAGTCATGCTGGATGCAAGTGGCCAGAAATCGCGCAGAATGGAAGAGTTGTGGTCCACGCTGAGAAGATCGCCAGCTGAGTGGATCATCAAAGTATCAAAGTAAGTATTGATTAAGTGGCCCCCGGGTAGAACTAAAATGACGTAGAAATTGAGAGAAACGCACCAGAAGTACACGAAATTTTGAAGTATCACCTCGCCTCTTAAAGGCAGTGTTCACGATGATTTTTCTCCCCGAGTTTTCACATAAAACAATGCGTTGGCCTCCAAGTGTTACCAAAATCACTAAGAAACAGCGAGAAACGCATGAAAACATCGTATTTCAGTGACATTATTCTATAACATGAACTAGTTGTCCGGTTGGATGAACATGTGGAGGTTGTCACCGGTGGAAAATTGGGTCAATCGAAAATAGAAGAATATTTTATTCAAAGCAGAATTAGTTAGGGCCCTAAGGAAGGAACGGAGCAATAGAGAGTAGGGAATTGCAATGGACGGGTCCACAAAAGATTTCGTTGTCACAACAAACACTTCCAGTGATACTTAAGAGGCGGGGTGATACTCAAGGATTTCGTGTACTTCTGATGCGTTTTTATCAATTTCTACGTCATTTTAGTTCTACCCGGGGGCCACTTAATCAATATAGCGAATAATCTCAAAATTGAAGATTATCGTGAACACTGCCTTTAAAGGAAAACAACTATGATTACTAAAGAAATCGCAACAATTCGGTTGAGCCTATGATGATGGTGATTGATAATCATAAGCGGTAAATCAAAGTCTTAAAACCGCCCAACAGATATGATTAAAACATCATCGTTTCGGCTCAGAAGAGGGTTGAACTCCCGAAGGTCCCTGTAGATGAGAAAGTTTGACCTCGCCTGAGATTTTGCCATTGGAAGGTAGAGCCTTAACTCTTCTCTTCTACTTCTCGTCAACGGAACTCCAAAGAACTCGATGGTTATACGAAGTTTCCTAGTGAGAACTTTGAACATCATCGTGAGGTCGGCTTTTGTTCTTCTGGTAGAAAGAGATGCTAATCCTACATGATTAGATCTGACAGAACCATTAGGGAGTTGGGAATAGTCTAGGCTATAACATCTCATCATCAATTTCCGTGTAAAGTTGTTCTGTATGCTCTCTAGAAGTTTAATGTCTTTCTTTTTGTAAAGATTAAAAACAGAAATACCACATTCAGCGATTGGTCTGACATATGTTTTATATGCATTTAATAACACCTGAGGATCTTTGGATTTCAAAATTTTTAAAAGATTATAGGTGCGGTAATTGGCTCCGTCAAAAATGGACATGTAATGTGAATCGAGGATCGAATCGCTATTAATGAGATAGCCTTAGTCCTGAACGTTGGAAGCGTTGTTATGTGAATTTATGTGCTTGCCATTGGTATGGAGTGGGAAGCTAACCTTGATAACAATGGCGACTTCTGGCCCAAAACTACTTATCCGATTCATAATCTTTGAAGGAATATTAGCATTGAGCACGGTAAGTCGGGTCGAAGAATAGCTACATACATATGACCAACCATTTCCCACAACAAGAAAAATGGTGAACTGAATGAATGGCACGTTCTCTAAACGGTTCCAAACATATGAGCAGATAAGCTGTACTCATGCGTGAACAAGCAAACTCGATTTCGCCCACAGGGCTGGAGGTACTCTAATTAAGGAACCACCGACGAGTTCTCCGGTTCCACCCTACAGCGGAGGAAATGAGCTACACCTAGCGTAGTGAGGTAGCCAAGCAGTGGGTGATAGACAACCTGTTTCACCTAGCACTACACACGTTCAGTGCTCGACAAAATTGTATCGAACTTTAATTTTTGAGAATACTGTTTTTTCGACGTGTCTCGACCCATTCTCAGCAAAACTTTACAGAGGTTTAACATATTATAGGGCAAAGTGAATCGTAACTAACGCACACTTAAAGGCAATGTTCACGAAGAAAAAGTTGCAAAAGTGGACGTTTAAAATTTTTTTCACTTTTTTAGTTCAAAATTCAAGAAAAAAAATCCTTATAAACACGTGCAAGTGATGAAACCCTCAAAACCACTACGGAGCCCACAAATATGAAATGGTTTATCAGAACAAAACTAACCTGTAGCGGGAATATAGGGACGAAAAAGAGAAGGAATACAAAAAAACAAACGCTCGGGGAAAAATAAGCAGCTGATGAGGCGATTGATTTCGACCGTCGCAGCAGAGAGTGAACACACATCAACGATGATCTATGCCTCTAATACTAGCGGAAGAGTTTCACAAGATTCTCCAGTTTAACACCTTTCTCATTTGAAGAACTGCCCAGAACCAAAATGGCTGTCCTTGTATAAAGGTTTCACGCAATCATTTCATTAGTTGGATCTGTCCTTACATCTCAATAGAGGTGGTCAAATCTGAATAGTGTTTGTCACTGGAGCGTATTATCTTTTCCACGCAGTCACCATCTCGGTCATACCCCACCCATGACCGAGATCGCAGCGGGTGCCTCTCGTGGCTGTGCGCGCTATTTCGCTCACTGTCTCGCACATCTCGCCGCCAACATCGACCTCAGCGCCTACCTCACGTCCATTGGTGGCTCACATACCACTGGCAAATGGCTGCCTCCGCTGTCACTATCTGTCGCTGCCCACATGTATTAAGATAGGAAGGCGCTCACGTTTCGCTGCCTGGACGTGAGCCACATGCTGATGGCGCGGAGGGAGCTCTGAGTTCGCAACATCAGGGGGGGGGGGGTTTGCTACGGGCCCAGTGCCCTATTGTCACGGTCCTCAGCTACAATTTGATCACAATCCTTCCGATGGTCGCTATTCCACTTTTTGCGAAGAAAAATATCTCGCTCGAATCGCCTTCCAATGCCAAGTGATTTTGGTGCTCCCTCACCACATCCGTCCAAAACTTCCGCCAACGTCTAGGTGGACGTTTTCAGACAGGTCTCGGGAGCATTCATAGAGAGTGTTGTAAGGGAAGACCCGCCGTTTTTCTTATTATAAGCCCAAACCGTGGAAGCCGACCTCCTGTTTCCACCTCAAAAGCTGACGCAAGTCCTACAGGTGTACGAGCTGCTGCTGTTGTTTCTTTGTTCATGTTCTCGATTAGTCGAACATACTTTTCCTGGACTCCATCGGCACGCTAAGCCTTGAGCGATAACGATGAGGAGAGCCGAATGCAACTTCAAAGTCCAAACAAACAAGCTGTAATGGCTTTAATTACGGCTCACATTTCTGGAGAAGAAAAATTCTGCAAAATAGGACTTTTTCGGCCATGGGATGTTCAGTTACTGTATAGATTTCATCCTTCTTCACTCATGCCGAAGTGAGTTCCTCATCAGGGGCGGAAACCCGGAAAATCAATTTCAAGTTAAATCTGAAGACAATGGAAGAAATGTTTTTCAAAGACGTACAATGACTTTGAAAGCCTTCTGATGCCTAAAAGCTGCTACGGCTTCGAAATTTTCATAGCCATCTGTCGAGGAAATAACATTCAATGGAGTAACACCGGGATGCCTTATCATATACTAAAAAATCATCAAACCTAGCAATTAAACAAAATCAGTGCTAGCAAAAAATGCAAATTTGGTGTATCTTTGTTAAGTACTGTACGTCCACAGTAAGAGCCTACAGTCAGAACCAGCCCTGAAACTAGAACAGTGAACTAAGATCTTTTGCTGACTCAGGAGAGCTGCTAGGACAACCGGAGAGGGAAGTTTTTGGGGTGAAAGGTGAAATTCAGCTCGACTCACCTCACCTAGATGTGAAAATGCATTGTGGGTGTTCAACGACAAATTTTCAGTCAAATGAAAAGTGCAGCTCCGGATGCAGCTGTGTCCAGGCGGAAAACAACCCAAAAGTTGGTGGTTGGTGTGTTTTTAGTGCAAGCCGGGAACAACACATATCTGACGGTGAGACTTCCAAGACTGACGTGGTTAAACGAATACCACAAAAATAGTGAAAATCGTTCAATGTCTACTCGTTGAGAAAGGCAATCAGAAGAATCATCGACGAAATCATGAACAGCTCTGGATTGATGTTTGATGGTTTGAGGGATCACAGGATCTGGCACAGGGAGTGGTGTTGTTCAAAGATTTAATCGAGTTATCTTAATACGTACCTATATGTATGAAGAACCAAAGAGCGAACTATTTCGTCGACATCCATCTTCTCTGATGTTTTTTCACGAGGGGTTTTATTGTTGTCCCAGATGTCCTGCTTTAGATAGTAATATGGATACAAATTTGCGCGCGACAATGTCTTTTCGCAGCCAGTCTTCTTCTTCAGTGTCTATCTCGTTTCGATGTGTGGTCAGCTATGCATGCTCGTTGGCGAAATTTTTCTCGATCATAAGTCAGCTGCGCATGCAAACCTGGAGCCTCCAAATTCTTAATGTCATTTCAATCGTAGTTTGCCAAGCTTTTCAACAGTAGGCAGAAAAAAAACTAGTTTGAAATGCCTCCATCGGTTGGATAGTCGAGAAGCGCGATGCTAGAGGTCCATTGTTCCTTCTTCGTTTCCATGACATTAAGAAGACGTTTGCTTCCCTGGTCACGAGTGAGTCAGCGTTCAGCGACGTGAAGCGCGGCAGATCGCATCACAGGGTTGCAGATCTTTGTCTCCCCTCAAGTCATCCAGGGTTGCGTTCCAAGAACATTCCCATGGCAAAAGGTTCCCATGGGAACCTATCCACTCTGCCAATTTGCCCATGGAAAGGCTTTTAGTCTCTCACTGCATCGTGGAAACCTTGTTGGAATGCACCCCAGGAATCTACTAATCACAGAGTATACCAAACCTTGAGGACCTTTTTGGCCAAGCAACTTTGATATACAATCGGGTCCTTGGTGCTCGAACTTGGCGCACGTTCACCGAAGCTCTTTCTGAAGATGCCCAGTTTGCATGACGGCTCGTAAAGAGGCGGCCGAGGCAGTTGCTTATGAATACACATCACGGCCGTGCCTTCTGACCAGCGCTGAGCGAAAATCTTTTTCAAGATTCTCGGAAGCGGAAAAAAATGATCAAAGAAACGTCGGAGACGGAAGTGCGGAAACGGAAGAGAACGAAAAATTTGCGGGCTGTCTAATTCACACGCTTCATCTCCGCTTATAGCCTGCAGCTTTCGTTCAATAACCAATGATTTCAGTCGATAAACTAATACTTATTCAAAATAAAATCCCTACGAGGCATTCAACGATTTTGAGTTCTCGCTTCTGGAATTCCGAGAAGGCAATCTCAAAAATCACTCATTATATGTAGCCGCTCTTCGGAACAGTGTACAGCAGGGGTGTGCGGTAATTGCCGTTTGCCGGTTGCGGTTTACTGGCAAGTTCAGGGGTTCGCCGTTTGTCGCAATTTTATTTTTTGTAGCCGCACATCTCTGAGGATACAGTCTGTCCCCCAGAAAATAGTCCAAGAAGTACCAGGTGTACGTGAACGCGTGTGCCCTCGTTGAGTTTTCAAGGCTGATAAGAAGTCAATTTTGAGATTATCAGCGACGACTTCCTATTTTTTCTTTTAGACCTAGATTCCTTATTCTCAGGAAAATCAAAACAAGTTACTTGTAATATAACTTACTTGGATGTCTCAAGTAACTTACATACATTTATTTTACATGTAACATACATTTATATTACATGTAACTTAAATTTATATTACATGTAACTAAATTTATATTACATGTAAGTTACACTCTTATAAAATGTAACTTACATTTGAATTTTCACTATGGGTGGCCATCACGTGAGTCAGACGACACGCGACGCAGATGGCGTGTCCCACACCACACACTGCTCAACAAATGCTGTGCAGGGCCTTCCCTGCTGGTGTGGAGTGCGATGGCACCGGTTATTCTTTCACAGTAACACTACACATTTTTAAAAAAACTCAGAGGGTCCAGGATTGTCAAAAAAGATTCATTACAGTCAGTTTCGAATTCGAGCGGACCCTGCATTGAAGCAGGACAATCGCTGAAGAAGAAGAAGAAGAAGAAGAAGAAGAAGAAGAAGAAGAAGAAGAAGAAGAAGAAGAAGAAGAAGAAGAAGAATAGCACAGCTGGAAATAAGAAGAAGAAGAAGAAGAATAAATAAAATAAAATGTCAGAATGCAAGAAGAAGAAGAAGAAGAATAAAGAATTATTTTACTAAGAACAATAAATGTTAACATAAACAAATAAATAAACACTTATAGCCATTGTTTAAATAAAAAAATAAATGTAAATAAAAACAAAATGCAAATGAATTAAGCAACAAACAAAATAACAAACAAAATAATATATTAAACAAACTAAATAAATAGAATAAACAAAATAAACAAGTAATACTAAAACAACAAACAAATAAATAAAATAAAATAAAATAAAATAAATAAAATAAATAAATAAACAAATAAAATAAAACAAACAAACATTTATACTAAATGTTAAAATAAAATAAAATGTTAAAATAAATAAAATACAACAACAACAAGACTATTAAACAAATAAATAACAACTAACAATCAAACAAACAAATAACAATAAATAATGTTGCTACAAATACTAAGAAAACACTAAGAACAATTAAGAAATAACAAATAACATTAATAATAAATAAACAAACAATGTAAATAACAAATAAAATACACAAATAAATAACAAATAAGAATAATAATGTCACTAAATAAAGATAATAAAACAACAAATAAAAATAGCCCAAATAAATAAAATAAAATAAACAATAGAAATAAAACAAAATTAAACAACAAATAAAATAAATAAAAATAAATAAAATATAATTGAAATAAATAAAATAGAAATAAAATAAATAAACACAAATAAACAACAAATACAATAAATAAATAAATAACAAACAAAATAATAATAAATAAATAAATAATAAATGAAATAAAATAATATTTAAAATAAAATAAATAAATAAATAATGATAAAATACTAAATATGGAATAAATAAATAGCTATACTAAGATATATGATATAAATAATAAACAAATAAATAGCAAATAAATAAATATAAATAAATGGAACAAATATAATAATATAATAAATAATAAATAGAATAATAATGTTTAGGAATAACAACAATAAATAAAGAATAAATAACAAAAAATAAATAAATAAATAAATAAATTAATACAAATTAAATAATAATAAATACAACAAATAAATAAAATAAATAAAATAAATAAGATGGATAATCAAAATAAATAATAAATAACAATAAAGAAGAATACATAATAAATAAATAAATAATAAATAAATAAATACTGAACAATATAGCTTATAAATAAATAAATAAATAAAGCAGAGTCAAACAAATGAACAATAAGATAGAATAATAGAATAAATAGCTAAATGAACAGGGGAATAAATAAGAATAGCTGTACAAAGAATAATAAATAATAAATAAATACTAGAACAAATAAAGAATAATTAAATAAATAATAATAAATAAAGAATAAATAAATAAATAATGTTAAGATGAAACAAATACAGAATAACATAATAAAGAAGAAACATTAGCTATAAGCCATAAAATATAAATAAATAAACAAATAAACAAAATAAACAATAAAATAAAACAAATAAATAACAAATAAAAATGTAAATGAAACTCAATGACAAATAAAACAAATAAAATAAACAAATAAATAACAACAAACAAAATAAACAACAAATAAAGAATAACAACATTTATTTGTTAAAAATAATAAACAAATAAATAAATAAAATTAAAATAAACAAACAAATTAAATAATAAATAATTATAAATAAATAAATAAATATAAAATAAAATAAATATTAATAAATAAAATAAATGGTAAATAAATAACATAAATAAATAACAAATAAACAAATAACAATAAACAATAAAATAAAACAAACAACAAAATTAAAATAAATAAATTGCACAAATAAATGTCTAAAACATGAAAATAAATAAATACTGTACTAAATTCAACAACAAACAAATAACAGCTATAGCTATAACAAATTAATACTATAAATAAATACAAACAATTAAATAAAATAAATATTTATGCACTATAAAATAACACAAATAAACAAATAAATAACAACAAATTAAAATAAATGTTTCACTGTAAACAAATAAATAGAATAAAAATAAATTAAGTCAATAATTAAAATAAATAAATAAAACAACATGAACAAAATTAAACAAATAAACATAAATGTTTAAATAATACAAAATAAATAAATACCAACATGAAATAAAATAAACAAATAAATAAATAAATATGAAATAAACAAAATAAATAACAACAAATATAATTAAAATAAATAAAATAAAAGATTTAAATAAACAACAAATAAAGAATATTTAAAACAACAGAAATAACAACAAACAAATGAATAAATAAAGAAGCAAGAATATATAAATAGCTTATGAATAATAAATAATTAAATAAATAATAATACTTACAATAAATAAATAAACAAATAAATAAATTGTAAATATAGCTTATAGTAAATAAATAAATAAAGAAAGAAGAATAGCTAAATAGCTCACAGGCCAGGCCAGTCAAATAAATAATAACAAATAAATAATAATAATAAAGAGGAAGAAGAAATAAAGAAGAATAGGCAGCCAAATAAATAAATAAACTAGCTTATAGCTATAGCTTATAAATAAATAGAAGAAGAATAACAATGTTGAGGAAGAATAAAGAAATAACAGTCAAATAAATAAATAAATTACAACACAAATAGCTGAAGAAATGGAAAGAACAAGATGAAATACAACAAAGAACAAATAAATAAATAACAATAATAGGCTAGCTATAGCTTGAGAAAGAATAAACAATAAACAAGATAGATAGATGTGAAAATAAAATAAATAATAAATAAATAATAAAATAAACAAAATAGAAATAAATAATAGGCTTATAAATAGTAATAAACAATAATAAATAAACAAATAAATATGCTGTTAATAAATAAATAAATAAATAATTAGTAACAAAATAAAGATAACAACAAACAAATAAATAAACAACAACAACAATAAAATTAAAATAAACAAATAAAATAAATAAATAAAATAGCCAGTACTAAGTAAATAAACAACAACAAATAATAAATAAAATAAACAAACAACAGCTAAATAAAATACAAATAATAAAATAAATACAACAACATGATAAATAAACAAATAACAACAACAAATAAATATAGCCATAGCTATGAATAAATAATAAAATAAAATAAATAAATAAATAATAAACAAACAATATTTAAACAGTCAATAAAACAATAAAATAAACAACAAATAAATAAATAAACAGAATAACAAACATGAAATAAATAAAATAAATAAATAATAAATAAATAAAATATTTAAAATAAAATAAAATAAAACAACACTAAGTAATAAAATTAAGAACAAAATTACAAATAACAATAAAATTAACAATAACATACAAAGAAATTAAAATGAAATAAATAATAGTCAAATAAATAAAAGTTAAATAAATAACAAATAGTCAACAAATAAATAAAATAAACAACAAATAAATTATTTACAAATAAAATGTACAAATAGCCAAATAAATAAACAAACAACAAACAGAAACAAATAAATAAACATTTATGAAATAAAATAAATAAACAACATGACTTACAAATTAAACACAATAAATAACAATAAAATGCATTGTACAGTATTTAAATAAAGAACAAAATAAATGTTATAAATAAAATAAATGAAACCAAATAAATTAAAATAAACAAACATGAAACAATAAATAATAAATAAAATAAAATGTTTAAATGAACAAATTAAAATAAAATTAAATAACAAACAAACATAATGATGATGCAATTATGTACAAATAAATAAATAAATAAAGAATAAATAAAATAAATAATAAAATAAAATAAATAAATAAATAAATAAACATAGAACATAAATAAATAAATAATACTAAATTAATAAATAAATAATATGGCACAAATAAATAAAATAAAATAAATAGTTAAATTAAATAAAGAAATAAATAAATAAATAAATAAATAACAATATTAAATACAGAATAAAGAAGAATAAAGAATAAATAGAAGAATAAAGAAATAAAATACAGATAGGCTTGGTAATACTAAAGAAATAAATAAATAAATACACAATAAGAAGAAGAAGGCTAGAGGATGATGAAGAAATAAATAAAGAAATAAAGAATAAATAAGAATAACAAACAAATAAACAAAATAAACAAAATAAATAACAAAATGTACTATGTACTACAGCCTAAGTAAACAACAACAACAAATATACTATAGCCAGAAACAAACAAAATAAATAGTCAATGTTTCAAATAACAATAAAATAAAGTCACAAACAAAATAAAACAAAATAAAATAAATAAAATAAAATAAATAATGTCACTATAGCCTAAGAAATACATACATAAATGAAATAAATAAATAACAATTAAATAAATAAACAAAATAAATAAATCAAACAAAATGTAACAAATAGCTATAAATAAATATCAAATAAATAACAAATAAAATATTTTAAATAAATAAACAAACAACAAATACAACAAATAAATAAACTACTAATAATAAATAAACCAATAAATAACAAATAAATAAATAAAATAAATAACAAAACATGCAATAAAGAACAATAAATAACAAATAAACAACAATAAATAAATAAACAACAAAATAAAATAAATAAGATATACAGCTATAAATAAACAAATGTAATATAACAAACAAATGAACAGTCAAAATGTACTATGAAGAAATAAATAAAACAAATCACAAATGTTTGCAAATAAACAAGAATAGCCAAATAAATAAAGAAATGAAATTATAATAAAATAAACATAAAATAAATAATAAATAACATAACACAAATAAATAAATAAATTGAAATAAATTAAATAAGAAATGAATTAAAATTAAATAAATAAATGTAATATAGCTGATGAAACAAATAGGAAATAAACAACAAGCAGAATAAATAAATTAAAGAAGAAGAAGAAATAATAAAGAATAAATAAAATAAACAAATATAAGCTATAAATAATAAATGTTAAATAAATAAAATAACACAGGCTGTACTAGCTGATAGTTACATAAAATAAAATAAGAATAAAATAAATAAATAAATAAATAAGATAAATAATAAATAACATAACACAAATAAATAAATAAATAGCTATACAATTTGTACTATAGTACAAATAATAAATAATATAATATAAATATAATAAATAATGTAGAATAAATAAAGAAATAAATAAGCCAAATAGCCAGCAAATAAAGAAGAGCCAGTCAAATAAATAGAATAGCAAATATAAAGTACAATAGGTAGATGTAACAGAAGAATGTTTGAAGAAGAAGAAGAAGAATAAAGAATAATAGCAACAAATACAAATAAATAAATAAGTACACAAATATACACAACAATAATAAATAAATATAAGAAGATGATGATGATGGGGCTATGAATAAATAAGATAAAATACAACAAATACAAGAGAAGAAGAATAATAATAAATGTACTACAAATAAGGAAGACAAAGATGGGGCAGAACAACAAATAAATAAAAATAAATGTTCATAGAATAGCCACTAAGAAATAAGAATAAAACAACAAATAAACAAAATAAAACAAATAACAAATAAACAAAACAAACAAAATAAATAAAATAAAACAAATAAAATGTCAAAACTACAATACAAATATAAACAAAAACAAAACAAAATAAAATAAAATTAAACAAATAAAACAAAATAAACATTTAAATAATGTAAACAATAAAACAAACAACAAATAAATAAAAACAACAACAAATAACACTAAATAAAACAAAATGAACAACAACAAAATAAATATTTTAAACAAACATGAATAAAATAAACAAACAACAACAACAAACAAATAAATAAAATAAAATAATAATAACAAATAAAATGTAAATAAAATAAAACAAATATTATTTGCAAATAAAACAACAACAAATAAACAAATAAATAACAACAAAATAAATAAAATAAAATACAAATAAATATAACAATAAAATATTTTTATTTAAACAATAAACAAACAACACTCTAAATAAATAAATAAATAAATGTAATAAATAACACTCAAAATAAATAAATAAACAATAAATGAAATAACAAATAATTAAAATAAACAATTGAACAAATGTAAATAACAAATATATAAAATAAATAAAATAACAATAACAAATAAATAAACAAATAAATAAATAAAATAAAATAAAATAAAATAAATAAAATAAACAAATAAATAAAACAAATAACAACAAATAAACAAATAAAATAATAATAAATAACAAATAAAATAAAATAAAATAAAATAAATACCAAATAAAATAAACAAATAAAATAAATGTCAATAAATAAATTAAACAAATAACAATAATAAATAATAAATGTTTAAAATAAAATA